>CM044306.1:77814987-77847487 GCA_024291935.2 Okapia johnstoni | reverse complement strand
CTGGGTTTTAAGCTAGATCCATGTGCATGACTGGCAGTGCATTTGTTGGGCCAGATCTAAGGAGCCAGAGAGCGTTCAGCTCCTTTTTGCCTACAAAAGAGCAGCCAGACAACCAGCAAGAGGCCTTGGATGTAACACAAGGTGATACTTAGTCAGCCATTCTTCTTTTTTTCTTATAATTTTTTTAAACTAAGAAGTTATCAATTTCACAAAGAAAAGAGAAATTTAAATTATCAAAGAGCCCCTTTTGGAGGCCCAAACTATTTTTATTAGTTCTGCTAATGTAATTTGAAGTTTTCAAAAACACAAAATAATTGTTTTTATAATTCTAAAAATAATTCTTTTTAGAGAAATATAGTACTACTAGAAACTCATATATATTAGTTTAATGAATGAAAGAAAATGGTTACTGACTTAGAATATAAAACTTTATATCCCAGATTGCTTCCAGATACTGAAAGGAAAGGCTCATTTAGCAACATTAACTTGATCATACACTCTTATGTTTAGAATTCTTTATTTTTACAGCACTCGGGCAAAACAAATGCTACAATTAAAAATGACCATTTCTGTATCTGGAAACAAAGGGCTCTATTTTTTAAAACTCAAGTATGATATATTCAGTTTTGTGAAATGAATACTAATGAAATATAAATTCTTAAAATGCACTTCTGTTTTTTCTGAACTAATTCTCTTATACTTTCTGTTCATATATTATAAATAGATCTCAAACTTAAAATTCACAATCTGTTTAATATTTTGCCTATGTATTTTAAACAAATCCAAAATTTAGTAGTTACTACAAAAATAAATGTAATCCCCAGGGTTGATCAAAGATTTAATCTGACCAGATGGGGCAAACTTGAGAAAGATTTTGACTTTCCACTCTGTTTTGCAACAAGAAAGGCTGATTTTTTTCTTTCTTTCTTTCTTTGTTAGAGAAACAGAGATCAGGCCATCCCCAGAGAAATGAGCAGGTGTGGCCATTTATAAGCATGTCTGCTTATATTACAAACCAGCATAAGAAAAGTTTGAAATGGGTTGAAAAGATCTGCTAAACAGTTTTAATGTTTTACTCTAAATCCTATTTATTCAGTCAAGAACTGATCAAGCTGGCAGGAAAATATCCAAACCTTTAAAGATCTTGTAATTTTATTTTTTATTTTTTTCTTTGGTTGCAAGTGAATAGGTGCACTTTGGTAATCCTTGCCTCTGGACAAGCACAAATTTTTTTTGTCCTTTCTGATTGCCTAATAACAGAGCTTTGCTTCCTGTCTAATGATGAAAGGGTGGCAGTCAAGTTCTTTCTCTTATTTTACTATAAAACTGAGGAATTTCACAGAACATTTTGAGAAGAGAATCCAATGAAATATTAGCAGTACTAAGTAAAGCCCTTTAAAAAATTTAGATAAGTTAAAATGTATTTAGCCCAAGTAATAGAAGTTCATTTACTAAAACTATGAAAACACTGAAGAACACAAGTAAGCACAGGATATTGTGTTGTTAAGGGAGTTAAAGGACATGGAATATGGGTTTGTTGGTAGAAATACTCTGCTTTGTTCTGTTATAAATACAGATTTACAAAGACTAAAGATGGAAACTATGTTGAAATAACATATTTATAGATTTTGTAAAAGCCTATTTCATGATAATGTGTGTAGACATGTTTCTTAAATAGAAAGCCTTCTCAATCTATAGTTTTCAACTGACTGAATAAAAATATCTAATGTTATAAAAGACACCCTTGGGTGGGTAATGATCTCAGCAGCTACACTGACAGTTTCTCATGTTTTAATTCACCTTCACAAATCCATGGCATCATTTTTTGGCTAAAGTAATGTCAGTCAGTGACATTTGCGGCAAGTATCAAAAGGACCCCCCAAGGCAGCCATTTTTATTTGATTCTTAAGATCCAAAGGCTGCTGAAAGAACAATTGAATAAAGTTGAGGATTGGAGAAGCTTGATTTTCTTGTTCTCTGTGAAATGAAACTCTAGTCTTTTTCTTCCTCTTCCCCTTAAAAGCAAAAGTCTGCTAGGGGGTTGTAGCTGTGTCAAAGCCGCTGGGATGCCACTGCTGATCACTTTAATTACTACGACTAAGGGGGATAAAATTAAAAGTAGCACCATTGAAGCAGTGGAAGAAAGCTTGCCTAGATGTCGGTGAACTGTGAAATATAAAAATTGCATACGAATACGTTTTTATGGAAAGGAAACAAGGAATTATATTACTTATTCTTGAAGAGTTTGTCCTTAAATTGTCAAGTTTTACTAGTGCGTCTATCTATGGCAGATTGTAGACCATTTTAGAACGATAAGGAAAATAGTATCTTGAAGACATGCTGTGAAAATATTTTTTCAGTTTATGTCCAAAGTGGTTAGTTATGATCCATCTTCTATATTTGAATATTTAAATCCGTTGTGTTGAAATACAAGCTTTTTGTACCATAACAGGACTTCTGCCTTATTCTGAAGATGTTAGGTAAGAGGAAAGTGGAGCTTAAATGTACCACATTGAGCAGTTTTCTGAAGGCTTATAATTTAAGGTCAAGAACGTAAGTTTTAGATGAATATAAATAAGTTAATTTCTCTTTACCTCTCTGTTTGCAGTAGCACAAAGGGGCGTTTAACCTTATTTGTGTAGCCCAAAAGTAAGTAAAAAACTGTTGTTGTTGTTGTTTTAATCACAACAGCAATAGGGCTTCAGACAAATTTTCTGAACACCAATAACGTAATAGATAGGACCAGCCCTTTGAAATCAGACAGACACTGATTTTAATTCTTACTGTGCCATTTACAAGATGTATGACCTTGGGCAGTATATTTAAGTGCAATTCCATTTCTGTGAAACCAGAGTGACATTGGTTACCTCAGAGTGGTGAATGGTAAATGAGACAACACCTGTGAACACACTGCACAGGCACATAGCCAGTATTTACTCAGAAATATAGCTTCCCTCTAAAGAGTACATCCATCTTACAAAAGCTCGAATGTCCTATATAAATCATTCTAACTCTCTTAATAATACTGTACAGAAAAAGGTAAATGTCGTCAGACCCATTCTTAAAAATAGGAAGCCTGCTTCAATTTATTTAAGTTTATTTAGACTAGGCAGATAAATGAAAGATAGATAGGTTTCCTATGTATTGAATTTTTCAAATGTAATTTTTAATGACAGTAGTCTTCTAAGTTACTTACATTGCATCCCATTGAAAAGATTCCTTTCTTTTTTTCAGCAGATTTGGTAAACAGATGACTTATTTACAGCTGTGAGTCACTGTCTTCCTTTGAATGCAGAAAGGTGAAAACAGATAACACATTTCTGTATTTGAATAGTTTTAGGCAAACCATCATTGTCAGAAATACTCAAATCTACAAACTTACAAAAATAACGAAGTAATCATCATCCTTACTCTCTGGTCACTTTATTCCTCTGACATAAACAATATGTTTCTTTTAAGTAAAAGATACAAAGATTTTGTACTATCTATTCTTTAAATAATAATGTACAAACTGACTTTTCATGAAGCTTATATGTAAAAATTAAGATGAAATAGTTTTATATATAAGGAATCTGGAAATTAGTAGTACTATCAGTTAAATTGGTTGCATAATCAATTGCTGTAATTACAAGCTTTTCCTTGTGACCTTAACAATTAACTTCTATTTTCTCAGTTGGCTCTTTGTCTTAAGAGAACTTAATGGGTGAGAAAACAAACAGCACAGATATGCCATCCCACTGGAGAGCTCTCGGCCCAAGCAAAATTGTCTCTGTGGTGTTAGGACATTAGTAGAAAAGTAAATCAAGGCAATCTGATAGGGAACTAGACTTCTGTCAATCAGGCTCAAGATTTTGTGCTGTGTCCATAAACTTTGTTTACTGTAGGGTTTTATGAGTTGTAACCTGCCCTTGCAGTGTGTTAATGAGACTAAATCTTGGTTCTTGAGAATTGAATTACAGCACACCTCTGGGCTAATGGTTATAAACAGAAAGTCCCATTAGGGCTGCATTCTGATTTGTTCATTTGCATTTTTTTCTATTGTGTGGAGAACAATGACAGGTAAATAAGTACAAACAAGCAATTTACATGGAAATTGATAAAGTGTCCCTAATTAGTATTTAGAGTTGGTTTTATTAATGATTGTCTGCTTTAAATTGCACTCTTGGTAAGATCTCAGAAACATTTGAAGATGGGAGTATTATTGGAGGAGGAGAAAAAAATGGTAGCTGGTAAGAAAAAGCTAGGTTCTCATTTCATATTCAGAAAGGTAGAATCATTTATTTCATTTTTACGCAGTTAAGATGACCCAAGACCACTTCATCTTAGTATGAATCACCAAATTCCAACTCTGCAAGAAGTTATTACTCATGCAGTGAAATTCACTTAAACCTAGTTGCCTGAGGCATATCAAATAATGGTTTTTATTAGTGTTCTTAACTTTTCTTAAATTTGAAAGATGAAAGTTTAGTAAAAAGCTCAATTTTCCTCAGTTGGTCATGTAATTTAGTACTTTTGGGGATCAAATAGTTTGGAGGTTAAGAGCAGGGCCCTGTAGTCAAACAGACCAGGGTTGGACTCCGAGCTCTAACATCAGTTCTAGCTGTGAGATCTTGGAACTCTAAAACTAAATATTCTCATTGGTACAAATTGGGTTGTAAAAATTAAATGAAATCATCATGCATATAAAGCATTTAGCACATAAAAGCTCAAGAAATATGAATAGCCATCACCAAAATCACTGTTATCAAGCCTGCCTTTCCTTTTATTTTCTAAGTTTAGAAATACTAATAATAAACAGGATTTTTGTGTATTATTATTGCATCTTCAGTTTCACTCTACCCAGTGTATACTACTCCTCTAACTACAAATAAGTCTGCCTCTCTAAATATTAAGAAAATTTCTCTTGAATGTTAGCTCTCGTCTTTTGCCCCTACCACAACCATCCAACCCAGAAACCTGTCATCTCATCTCTTTCTTCCTTTCCCCCAAGACTTTTTAAAAATAACTTTTATTACAAAGGTAGTGTGGTTATATTATAGAAAGTTAGAAAATGAAGAGAAATTGAAGAAAACAAAAATATAACATTTCCATACCCTGATAGCTCCACCATGACAACTTTGTAAATAACCTTCCAGGTCTGCATATATATTTTGCCAAAAAGGCAAAATTAAGTTATTAATGTATAAAATATTTTTTCAGTCATTGTATTTTCTCTCATTTAATACTACAATTATATTCAGATTTATTTAATTGATTCAACAGTGTCCTTTACAGCTGGTTTATCCAACTGGTATCTAACCCAGGACTATACATTGCATCTGGTCAGGTTCCTTTTATTGGTGGGAATGGTGATTGGTTAGTTGGTTTTTGTTGTGTATTTGTTTTTATAACTCTCTCTTATTAAAATGACCAGGTCAGTTAGCCTGAACATCCCACTTCCTAGGTTTGTTTACTTCCTTGTGTGTCATGTATCATGTTTCTCTATCCCCTGTGTTTATGATAAACTGGAGATTATATCTAAAGGCTTAGTAGATTCACTTGAGACATTTGGGCTAGAATATTATAGGTGGTGCTTGCTTCATGCGCTTCACATCAAAAAACATGTTACATATGGTGAACTCAACATTAGAGATGCTAAGATTGACCATTAGAGTAGTGGTTTCTAATCCCTGATCTAGTTCTGATCTCTCCATTTAAAACTGGGTTTTCCTCTTACAACCAGGAAATAATCTATATGGTATTACTTAATTAACCACATGATCTAATTATTAATATGTAAAACAATCCCAAGTGTAATGGTCTAAAATTATTTTTATTCTCACAGATTTTGTGGGTCAGGATTTCAGATAGGGTACAGTGTGTGTGCTTTGTCTCTGTTCCACATTGTCTGGAATCTCAGTTGGGGAGACTTGAGCAGTTGGAAGTGACCCAAAATGGCTAAAGGCTGAGATTCTGAAGAAGCCTTTATTCACATGTCTGATACGTGAGCTCAGAAGACTCAAGACTGAACTTGGCTGGGAATGCGAACTAGTGCACCTGCATATAGCTTGGGATTCTCACAACATGACAGCTGGATTCCCAGAACATATAAAATGCAAGAATTTCAAGAGAACTGGGCAAAAGTGTATAGCCTTTTCTGACCCAGCCTTGGAAGTCACCTTCAACAGTTCTACTTTCTGTTGATTATATACAAGTCGCTTATGCTAGCCCATACTCAAGGGAAGGGAATTAAATATGTCACCTCTTGATAAGGAAATAGCAAGGTCACACTGCAGAAAGTTTGTAGGATGAGAAATACTGTCATGGCCATCTTTGGAAAATATGTAATATAAATATCCAGTTTCCCATCAAACATTTTCTTAAGAGCTTTAATAATAGTTCATAAGCCTTGCTAAAATCAGTCATTCTTTTATGAATAGAAAAGTTTCATTTTTTTAGTTTTACCTTTTTTAAAATTATTATTATAGCTGGCATCATTTTCTAAAGTAGAGCTTTCTGTCATGTCATTAACTGGGCTGTTTAGTTGCCCTAGTCATGTATGGATGTGAGAATTGGACTGTGAAGAAAGCTGAGCACCGAAGAATTAATGCTTTTGAACTGTGGTGTTGGAGAAGACTCTTGAGAGTCCCTTGGACTGCAAGGAGATCCAACCAGTCCGTCCTAAAGGAGATCAGTCCTGGGTGTTCATTGGAAGGACTGATGTTGAAGCTGAAACTCCAATACTTTGGCCACCTCATGCAAAGAGTTGACTCATTGGAGAAGACCCTGATGCTGGGAAGGATTGGGGGCAGGAAGAGAAGGGGATGACAGAGGATGAGATGGCTGGATGGAATCACCGAATCAATGGACATGGGTTTGGGTGGACTCCAGGAGTTGGTGATGGACAGGGAGGCCTGACGTGCTGCGATTCATGGGGTCGCAAAGAGTCGGATACGACTGAAACCACTGAACTGAACTGAAACTTCAGTTCCCACTGGAAAGACAGGATACGTACTTGATTTTTTTTTCTCCAATTACTAATTTTGGGGAATTCTCTTTTTTTAGATTATTTCTTTATTTATTTGGCTATGCCAGATTTCAGTTGCAGCACACTAGATTTTCAGTCTTCGTTGTAGCACTTGGGATCTTTAGTTGCAGCATGTGAACTCTTAGTTACGGTATGTGGGATCCACTTCCCCAACCAGGGATCAAACCTGGGCCTCCTGCTTTGGGACCGCAGAGTCCCAGCTGCTGGACCACCAGGAAGTCCCAGGGAGTTCTATTAAAAGCACCCTCAGATGAGTTTATATATCCTTCTAAGAACTTTTTGAATGTCATAATGAACTGATGAATTTTCACTGATTCATTGTATGATTTCATTGATTATTCAATTCACTGCAGTCATTGTTTGTGTGTTTGTTTAATACTGAATTGTTTCACTTTGCGCACTGGGAGCTTCAAGCTTGTCTCTGGGTCCATTCGATACCCCTGTTAATATACCCTCATTAATTTTGACAGCTCTCAGTTCTAGCTGTCTCAAAATTTGTGAACAATTGCCTAGGCTTGAACTCCATCAATCTAGTGCCTACCCCTCTCTCTAATGCTATTACCTACCAAGTCTGATTGCCCTTTTTAAACATTCAGACTCATTAACCTCTAACATTTACTGCAGTCGATTTTTCCCTTTTTCATGAAAGCCTCTTCATCTTTGATACTCAGGATGTATCAATGTCACAGTTCTCCTCCTCTTCCTTCTCTGTCTCCTTTTCCTATTTTGACCTAAATATAGATGTTTTCCATGATTTAGTTAGTAGGTCTTATTTTTCTCTACAGTACTTCTTCAGGTGATTTCATGTATTCCTGTCACTTTAGCCGTTAGCTCTGTAGTCATAGTTTGACTTCACTCCCTAGCATCATTTTCACTTCCCAACTACTTACATCTTGACTCAAATGTCCAACCAGCCTCTCAAATCTAGTCTATCTTACCGCAGGCTTCCAGCCTTTTCCTCTTATAATTCATCTTGGTTTTTCTATTTCTATTTTTAATGCCTCAGTTCTAGTTACCCAAGTTTAAAACTTCTGAGTCAGCTTTTTTCTTTCCTCTACCTCTAATCAGTTACCAAGAATTGGTACAGATACCAGTTCTAGATCTGATGTATTTCTTACATTTGTCTCCTTCCATTCCCATTACCACTATCCCAGTTCTGAATCTCATTATAGCTTCCTTGTCGTGTTTATAAGAGCCTCCTAAGTACTCTCTTTCCAGTCCCTCTATGCCAACCTATTTTATACATTGTTGTTAAATGTACACCTCTGGTTGATCATTCCCCTTGTTGTGGGGGTAGAGGGGAGTTACACACGAAAGCAAACTTCTTTCTTCTGAACTCTTCATGCATTTTGATCGCACCTCCTTATTGTAGCTGTCTTATCTTTCCCTCTGTATTATAAGCTTTGCGAGTATAAATTATAAATTTTCATGCTTGAAACTTCTGTAGCAAGTACCAAGCACCAGGGTGTGTACTAAGGACCACAGATACAAAAATAAGTCAAATCTAGCTCCTGCCTTTGAGTGGCTCAATTCTACTGAGAAGGAGGCATTTGTGCAGTTATAACTTGATATGTAGTGTTTTAAAAAGTAATCACATGCACTGCACACACACACACACACACACACACACACACACACACTACTGTAGCGCGCACACACACACACACATACACACTACTGTAGCAACAGAGAAGAAGAACTTCTTTCCACCAGCAAGGAGGACAAAAGAGTAGTCAGAGAAGTTTAGTGGATTTAAAGTGAATCTTGAAGAATGAGTAGGAGTTAAATAGATGAGAGAAGAACTTTCCAGGAAGATGAAATGATATATTCATTTCAAATCCACAGATGCATGAAACCACATGATACAAACAATTTGTATAAACAGATGTGAGGTTTAATAGAGATTGGAAGAGGTTAAGAGAAGGTAACTACAGATATGTTGGGGCCAGATTATTTCAGGCTTTGTTTTGTCATAATAATAATGCCTTATATCATATACTTTCCAGTTAACAAAGCAATTTCACATTGATTATTTGCAATTCATAATAACCTGTTTTTAGGAGGCAAAACCTAATTTATTTAATTCTCTGTCATTTTTAGTTATTTCAAATACCAAAACCCACGCTAGATTTTACTTTTTCTTTTCAGTGTGTGTCTTGGGGGGAGAGTAGAAATGGGGATAGTAGTACATCAGTATCTAATTCTGATTTTAAAACTGTCAATAATAACTGAGGAACTAAGCACCAGGTAGCCTGCTGTAGCCCCCTAAAAATACTATTTTCTATATTTGATCAACATGTTTTCGCAGCATTTTCTACTATCAAAAATTTCCTTTAGCCAGAGCTGTATGCCTTTACTAGAAACGTGCAATTTAAATTTTAATCTTAAAAAAAGAATGTATTAATTGAAATTCTGTTTTCAGTATTGTGACTTTTTTCCTAAAAGCCCGGTTATTTTATTAATAGTTGATCCTGCTACTTTCTCAGTAATTATATTGCCAAACATTCTTTAAAGGCTACTTTGAATTTTTAACAGACATTTTAATACAATAATTTGTAAATGTTTTTAAAAATCTGATTCTTGGATGTCTTTTAAAAATGGTGTGACATCCAACTGATATAGAGCATCCTATTTATAATGTGGGCCAAGCACCATGCTGTAAACCAGTTACTATCATGATGATCAGATTGAAAATGAAATTGCATTTCTGTCAATTACTGAGTTGGCAACTGTTCAATATATCTTAGCAGCAAGATGAAGAGCGACGTCGGCAGCTGAGAGAGAGAGCTCGTCAGCTAATAGCAGAAGCTCGATCTGGAGTGAAGATGTCAGAACTTCCCAGCTATGGTGAAATGGCTGCAGAAAAGTTGAAAGAAAGGTCAAAGGCATCTGGAGGTGAGTTTAAGAATCTTGCATCATATTCTACAGACAACCCAGAAATCTGCGATGCACCTTTCGGGACATTTTATTCTTGCTTCAAAATGTTGTGCATCAAATACATAAAGTTTCTAACATGTTGGTGTGTTGCTAAAAACTTAAAGAAAACATAGTAAATCAGAAGATGACTATTGCCATTTTCAAAACCAACTCTTTGACTTAATTTTTAACAACTCAGGAAGTACTATGATTATGATTAAGTATGATTAGTACTCGAGAAATACCAAGAATATGATTTAGGAGAAAACTCTGACAGGCCTTAGTTTGTGATTCCCCATGATGCCTCATTAATTGTATTAGAATGAGTAAAATGCAATCAAGTCCTCAGCATATGGATCACAAGACTTGTTAGTGGAGAGCTTTGGCATGAGAGATTTTCACTTTGAACCAGATCTTCGGAAAGTAGCTGTAACAATGTTTCCAGCACTATAACCTGACATGTAAGAATTATTAATAAGTCCCATATGCATTTCTCTTGGTCTTCTTATTTGAAGAGGGTCTTTTTCAATATCTGTAGAAATTTTTCTAAGCTTGATGTTGAAACAAGGACATGTATATATATGTGTGTGTATATATATATATATATATATATATACACACACATATAATTAAAGGGAATTTTAATTTTACCTCTCAGTGCTCAATTTGGGCACTTATAACTTGAAACTTTTTGCATTTTTATTTTAGTAGTATATTCAAGAGGGCTTTTTTATTTCAAAGGTACCAGAACATGCCAGGTACTTGTTCTGAGTTAATCTTAAATGCTAAGATCACTCTGGAGAGTAGGCAAGTGAGGACTCAAATAAAGAACTTAGAGAACTGAAACAAAGGAAACTATTTCTAGGTCAGTAATAAGTTTCTTCATAGTAAACTGAAACTTACTGCTGTTATTTCTAATTGATCCTTTGTATTAAAATCTTACTGTTGTAGAGCATTCCAGCAAATGCCTATAGCATGTTACCTTCCATCCCCATGTATTTGAAAGCTGCTTTCCCAAATAGCTATGTATCTGCCCATCTGGTGTTCTCAGAATGTTTGTTTCTTAGTTAAGTCTTTCATCTTACCTTTTCAACTCCTGTCATTCAAAATTTTTATTAACAGTTTCTATACTCACTGCTAAAGTTTTATAGTGATGGCAGTAACCACTCACAGCTACATTTATATAATGCTATTATAATTTGCTTTCATTTATTATTAGTAACAAGACGTTTCTTTGATATCATAGAAATTCCAGATATTCTAAGTAAACCTTGGATGTCTCTGCCTCCTTGTATCTCAGAACGATTAAAAAAAAAAAAGCCTCATATTCTTGACCCTCCAGATAGACTGTCCTAAAACTACTCATACCATCTCCATGTGACATTGTAAACCCATAGAAGAGTAAACATAAAATAGAGAGGCATCCACTGTCTCTTTTAATTTTTTTGCCTAACAGGGAGCAGATAACAATGCTAAATGAGTTGTAAACTCTGGGAAGACTAAGGATTAAAATTTTCTGATTAAGGGTATGGGGTTAGTCAGCTATGTAATTGGTCTTATCTCTATAATCCAATCCCAGTTGAGGCTAAGCAAGAACTAGACTAGGTAGAGAGACTTAGTCAGTGTTACAACCCCCAAATGGGTAGCTTCCCAGCTTGGTAACTAGGGAAAGTGAAGACCTGATTTTGCCATCATTCAACAGTCAACAAAGAGAATAAAGAACAAGTGAGGATTGGATCTCTGAAACTAACAAAGAAATACAGACTAGAAAAGGAAAAGCCAGATGTAATGAAGATGGGACAGGGTTCAACAGATGACTTATGAGAACCTGCTGAAGAGTCTAGACTCTTCCCTAAGAAGACCAAGGTGATCAGGGCCCATTTCTCTCATAGACCATACCATACCTTGGATGTTGGAAGTGGCCACATATCAGATGGTAGGCTCTTAATCAGAGCTAAAGTTGACCTTCAAGTGGTGCAGGCCTATTCCTTGACCTCAATGGTGGATATTGGTCTGTCTTCAAAAAGGTGTATGGATCTGACTAGGTGTGCTCTGGCATCAAAGCCTAAGCTGAAGCTTTCAAGGCCAGAATGGGAGAGACCTTTAGATCAAGGGAAAGGGTAAGATTCCTTCTTAGAATTCAACCATTCATACATACACATGTATCTGTTTAGTGGTGCCAGCCATTGTGTTGGGCCAGGATTTGGCAAACTTCCTAGAAAGGGCCAGAGTAAATTTTTATAGGCTTTGCAGGCCATATGTTCTCTCTCTTAACTGCTTGACTCTGCCCTTGTAGTCTGAAAACAGGCTTGAACAATATGTAAATTAATGGGCATGCCTGTTATTTACCCTGAAAGGGTGGTAGGTTGGATTTTGCCCCCATGCTATAGTTTGCTGGCATTTACATAGCAAATTAGAATTTCTCTTGATTTCACAAGAGTCTAATTCCTAAATGAAAATGACCCTATGGGGTTGATAAGTCAGGAAAAACAATTAACAAATTAGTGTCCACTCTTCCACTGTCTAATGGGAATTACCAAATCTGAATAAGGAATGGTGCAACGTGAGAGAGAAATGTGTAGGGACCAGCCTTGATGATGGACTAGAGAGGGAATTTTTTGGAAACAGTGGTCCAGAGTGACAAAGAAGAGGGAGTAGTCAAGAGCTGAAATAAGGTGAAAGCACAACTTAGGGGATGTGTTGAACTTGATACTCAAACTCATTGCCTGAACCTATTTGAAGTGCTTGCTTTTTTCCATTCTCAGCAGCCAGCCTCAGTGAGGAAAGGAAACTTGCTAAGTTTGAGGTGAGGTGTCATGAACCTCAGGTGTTCACAGAAAATATTTGCAAGTTATTTTAGGTCTCTGAAGCCAGGTATCCAAGCATCCCACTTGCATCCTATTTCAACCAGAAATAGCCTAATTCTTGCGAAATAACAGAACCCGTCCAAGGAGCTACAGCTTAGCTTTTACTTATTCTCCTCTTGAAATAATTTGAAGGCTTAGAAGAGAGTCAGTGATACTGTGGTATACTACATGTGTTTTTTCAATTTTTGCTTTATTTTTTTGCTTGTAGACCTATCACAGCCTTACTTATGGGTTCATTTATTATATTGATCTTACTTGGCAAAGTACAGTTGTTTGGGGCCAAAGTGTGACATTTTCATTTTTAGTTATGTGGTATTGTGGTCAGAGAATATGGCCTGAATTTCTGCTTTGAGAATTAAAGAGTTTTTATTTTGGCCAAACAAATGTTGCATTTTTATTAGTGGTCCATGGGCACTTGCAAGGAAGGTGTTTGTTTAATTTGATAATATTGTATCTATTATATATTACATGGTATATATTATATAGATTTTATATATTTATGTATACTTAAATCTGTGTATATTTTATGTCATATCTATGATACCTATCATATCATATATATGATATTTTATGTCACATCTATTCATTTTTATTCTGTAGTTTATTGGTTTGGTTTGAGTTAGGTTAGAATCATTTAACTTTTTTTTAAAGGGCTCATTTAACAATCAAGAAGACATTTTTTCCCCTCATTGATTTAGATGGAATAGTATACTTTGTTTTTGGATTTCAAATAGATAAATGAAAATTAAAAAAACTTTATCCATGAGACTGTTTGCCTGCATTATCCTTATTTCAGTTATGGTAAATAGATTTGTCTAAATTTGTTCAACGAAAATAAAATCTTACAGGTCTTCAGTAATTTTTATTTTCAGCTTTCATTAATAATATATTTGTATTCAGTTCAGTTCAGTCGCTCAGTCGTGTCCGACTCTTTGCGACCCCATGAATCGCAGCACGCCAGGCCTCTCTGTCCATCACCAACTCCTGGAGTCTACCCAAACCCATGTCCACCGAGTCGGTGATGCCATCCAACCATCTCATCCTCTGTCATCCCCTTCTCCTCCTGCCCCCAATCCTACCCAGCATCAGGGTCTCTTTCTAATGAGTCAACTCTTCGCATGAGGTGGCCAAAGTATTGGAGTTTCAGCTTCAACATCAGTCCTTCCAATGAACACCCAGGATTGATCTCCTTTAGGATGGATTGATTGGATCTCCTTGCAGTCCAAGGGACTCTCAAGAGTCTTCTCCAACACCACAGTTCAAAAGCATCAGTTCTTCGGCGCTGAGCTTTCTTCACCGTCCAACTCTCACATCCATACATGATCACTGGAAAAACCATAGCCTTGACTAGACGGACTTTTGTTGGCAAAGTAATGTCTCTGCTTTTAAATATGCTATCTAGGTTGGCCATAACCTTCCTTCCAAGGAGTAAGCGTCTTTTAATTTCATGGCTGCCGTCACCATCAGCAGTGATTTTGGAGCCCAAAAAAATAAAGTCTGACACTGTTTCCACTGTTCCCCATCTATTTCCAATGAAGTGATGGGACCAGATGCCCTGATCTTAGTTTTCCGAACGTTGAGCTTTAAGCCAACTTTTTCACTCTCCTCTTTCACCTTCATCAAGAGGCTCTTCAGTTCTTCTTCACTTTCTGCCATAAGGGTGGTGTCATCTGCATATCTGAGGTTATTGATATTTCTCCCAGCAATCTTGATTCCAGCTTGTGTTTCTTCCAGCCCAGCGTTTCTCATGATGTACTCTGCATATAAGTTAAATAAGCAGGGTGACAGTATACAGCCTTGACATACTCCTCTTCCTATTTGGAACCAGTCTGTTGTTCCATGTCCAGTTCTAACTGTTGCTTCCTGACCTGCATACAGGTTTCTCGAGAGACAGGTCAGATGGTCTGGTATTCCCATCTCTTTCAGAATTTTCCACAGTTTATTGTGATCCGCACAGTCAAAGGCTTTGGCATAGTCAATAAAGCATAAATAGATGTTTTTCTGGAACTCTCTTGCTTTTTCGATGATCCAGCAGATATTGGCAATTTGATCTCTGGTTCCTCTGCCTTTTCTAAAACCAGCTTGAACATCTGGAAGTTCACGGTTCACGTATTGCTGAAGCCTGGCTTGGAGAATTTTGAGCATTACTTTACTAGCATGTGAGATGAGTGCAATTTGTATTGTTTTCTATCATTTGTTTGATTTTTATAGGATAACTTTACAAGTTATAAATTTTACAGGGGGCCTTCAGTGAGAATTTTTAAATCATGATACAAATGAGATATCTTATTCTGAAAATGTTTTTTTCTGGAAAGAAACAGTTTCATGTAAATGTAGATGTTCTGTAAACTACCATTTTGTGTGAATATGTTTTTAACAATAGCCTCAACTTCTTTTGTTTTTTAAGTGCAGATATTCTTTTTTTTTTCACTGTTACCTTATATTCAGACTTTTCATTCAATTTATTTATAAATGATAAGTCTTATAAGACTGCCCTTATTTCTGTGCTATGAAGTCAAGTAGGCCTTAGAAAGCATCACTACGAACAAAACTAGTGGAGGTGATGGAATTCCACTTGAGCTATTTCAAATCCTCAAAGGTGATGCTGTGAAAGTGCTGCACTTGATATGCCAGCAAATTTGGAAAAATCAGCAGTGGCCACAGGACTGGAAAAGGTCAGTTTTCGTTCCAATCCCAAAGAAAGACAATGCCAAAGAATGCTCAAACTACCACACAGTTGTACTCACCTCACATGCTAGTAAAGTAATGCTCAAAATTCTGCAAGCCAGGCTTCAGCAATACATGAACCGTGAACTTCCAGATGTTCAAGCTGGTTTTAGAAAAGGCAGAGAAACCAGAGATCAAATTGCCAATATCCGCTGGATCATCGAAAAAGCAAGAGAGTTCCAGAAAAACATCTATTTATGCTTTATTGACTATGCCAAAGCCTTTGACTGTGCGGATCACAATAAACTGTGGAAAATTCTGAAAGAGATGGGAATACCAGACCATCTGACCTGTCTCTTGAGAAACCGGTATGCAGGTCAGGAAGCAACAGTTAGAACTGGACATGGAACAACAGACTGGTTCCAAATAGGAAAAGGAGTACGTCAAGGCTGTATACTGTCACCCTGCTTATTTAACTTCTATGCAGAGTACATCGTGAGAAACGCTGGGCTGGAAGAAACACAAGTTGGAATCAGGATTGCTGGGAGAAATATCAATAACCTCAGATATGCAGATGACACCACCCTTTTGGCAGAAAGTGAAGAAGAACTGAAGAGCCTCTTGATGAAGGTGAAAGAGGAGAGTGAAAAAGTTGGCTTAAAGCTCAATGTTCGGAAAACTAAGATCAGGGCATCTGGTCCCATCACTTCATTGGAAATAGATGGGGAACAGTGGAAACAGTGTCAGACTTTATTTTTTTGGGCTCCAAAATCACTGCTGATGGTGACGGCAGCCATGAAATTAAAAGACGCTTACTCCTTGGAAGGAAGGTTATGGCCAACCTAGATAGCATATTTAAAAGCAGAGACATTACTTTGCCAACAAAAGTCCGTCTAGTCAAGGCTATGGTTTTTCCAGTGATCATGTATGGATGTGAGAGTTGGACGGTGAAGAAAGCTCAGCGCCGAAGAACTGATGCTTTTGAACTGTGGTGTTGGAGAAGACTCTTGAGAGTCCCTTGGACTGCAAGGAGATCCAATCAATCCATCCTAAAAGAGATCAATCCTGGGTGTTCATTGGAAGGACTGATGTTGAAGCTGAAACTCCAATACTTTGGCCACCTCATGCGAAGAGTTGACTCATTGAAAAAGACCCTAATGCTGGGTAGGATTGGGGGCAGGAGGAGAAAGGGACGACAGAGGATGAGATGGTTGGATGGCATCACCGACTCGATGGACATGGGTTTGGGTGGACTCCTGGAGTTGGTGATGGACAGAGAGGCCTGGCGTGCTGCGATTCATGGGGTCGCAAAGAGTCAGACACGACTGAGTGACTGAACTGAACTGAATCTAACATTGGGATCCCCATTTTGCTTATAGTGCTATACAGTGTCAGTTGGAATGCATTGTCTCATTCTAGTATATGTATAATCTCTTTCTGCCTTTTCCTACATACAGGCCATACTTATAAACCACCTTCTATTGTGTATTGTATCTCTAGTTTACTTTATGCCACAGCAACCTAGTGGGTTTTAAATGGTTAGCCTTAAAGATATATATAGTCTGATATATATCATTGTTTAATATGTAATATCTTAAGCACACACACAAACACACATGTACTTTAGTTCTGCTAAAATTCATTTAGAGTATTTTGATAGGTATTAAGAAATGTGTAACAATAACTGTTGAAAAAAATTCAAGTGTTCATTGTAAAACTGAAGTCAGTGAATGGAAAGAAAGTGGAAATCTATTCTTAAGAAAACCTGAGCATTAGAGGAGATCAAGTTTTACTCTTACCCTTCCCAAATAGTAATGTTTTTATCTAAGGTTAACAATACATTTATAAACTTTGAGTTAGCCTATTCAGCATTACTGATGAGGGGTAGTATGGGTAGAGATTTCATTTAGCCAGGAAATAAAATGAATGGCACCTGTTCAACATCACACATTATCCTGGCACTGTGTAAAGGGGTAATGACTATCCCACTGCATGACCCCAGGACCTGAATTACCCATATCCAACCACTGTTCCAGACTTAGCTTCTTTTCATAACAATGCCATCCTTCTAGTCACTCTGTTTGGAGAGTCAGTGTTGACATCTCTCTCACTCTTCTGTCATCAGTATCCCTCCTCCAACTACCTAGTATCCAGTTGGTTTTCAAGTCATACCCACTCCCACTTATTTTATGATAGGTTAAGCTCTCCATACTACTTGCCTGGAGGTTATAACAGTCTCCAATATGGATTTCCTGCCTCCACTCTTTCTGTTCTCGAGTCCATCATCTTACTCAGCAATCTCGAACGAAGGGTGATGTCACATGGCTAGTATACTCCTGTGTGCAATCCCTGGACCACTTTTTCTTTCACATATGAAGGCATATCAGAACATAAGCAAGAGTAATATTTTAGGAATAATACTGGAGCTACTTTAATTCATAAAAACATAAGTTTCAGTGCTTCTGTTACTAGTAATTATACATATTTCACAACTGATTACCATAAAACATTGTGGTAGAAAACTGCTTATATAGACTGTCCTCAACTTAAACAACACATTGCCAATCATGTTTGACCAGCAAACCAGTGTCCCTCTGTTCCTACCAAGTAAAATCTTTTTACCTTTTAAGTCTTACTTCTCATTATTTCACTTTAAGTATGCTTGAGCCAAATATGACTTTACACCATTCTTTGAACATAATCTATGCTTTCCTGCTCTCGTGCCTGTAAAACTCTTCCCTCAATTGTACTTTTTTGAAATTCTTTACATTTCTGAAGACTCAATTTAAAGGTTAGTGCTTCCAAAAAATAGTTCTTCCTGCTACTGGCAAAAGAATAATCTTTTCATCCTTTGAATTTGCTCCATATCTTATTTTTGCTTCATAACACTTAACTGTCCTACATGGTATTATAGTCATTTGTATGTATAACTTTCAGTCCCTGGGTTGGGAAGATCCCCTTGGGAGAAGGGATAGACTACCCACTCCAGTATTCTTGGGCTTCTCTGGTGGATCAGATGGTAAAGAATCTGCCCGCAATACCGGAGACCTGTGTTCAATCCCTGGGTTGGGAAGATCCCCTTGTGAAGGGAATGGCTACCCGGTCCAATATTCTTACCTGGATAATTCCAGGGACAGAGGAGCCTGCTACAACCCATGGGGTCACAAAGGGTCAGACATGACTGAGTGACTTTCACTTATATATAATTTTAAGGTGGAATAAATGTCTTATAAAACTTGATACCTCTTCAACATCTAGCAGTGTTTTGTAAATTGCAGTTTCAGTATACAATAGAAGTTTCTTGAATAAGTAAATGAATGAATGTTGAATTTTGTGCTTTCACTCTAGATTAATTATGGACAGTAGAAATCAATAGAGGCTGGTTGCAGGAACAAAACACCGTACTCTAAAATCTATTGGTAGTAAAGTCTCTGACAAGAGGAAGTGTTCTGAACACTTCCTTGGTACTCAGGAAATATTTGTTCATTCATTTCCCTTTACTAAAGAATTATTTAGAGAAGTATTTTTGAGAACAATGAAGATGATGGTGCTGACTTTTATGAAATTAGTCAAATAGTTGTACTAAGCACAGTTGATTAGAAAAGCTCTCTCAACTAATTGTACTTAAATAATATAGCCAAGTATAATACCTTAATGATTTGAAAGCATTTAGCAATATTTTCCCTTGGGGGCCTTTTTCATTCTTTTCCTCTCTGTTGTATTCTTCTAAATGGCTTCCATTAGGAAGTCTTCAGTAAATGTAAACTATTAATATTAATGCTCACAGTAAATATTTACTTGGGAAGCCCCAAATCAAACACACACTGTACAGGGAAAAGGACAAATATTGAAGATTTAAACCAAAGTTAGAGAATTTAGAATTTCTCAATTGCAATAACCTTTGGAACATCTCATTATTAATAAAAGTTGCCCTATGAAAAATAAACTGTAGATTAGTAGGGATATTCTTCAACTCCCAGGGCTAGACAGATATTTCTCCAAAAGGTACATTGCCTGTCAATAACAGAATTTAAAGCATAGCTTCTAATAGACAAATCTACTGCTATGCCTTTTTTAATAGATAATATTGAAAATTACTTAACCAACTTATCATTAGGATTTAAAAAGGAAAAATTTGTAATTATAAGTCTTTTAAAAAATATCATTAATTAATTATGACCTAATGCATTTTGCTAAATGTATAAAAAGAATAGTATAAGGCTACTCATTCCCATGTACTTAATTTTGAATAATAACAGTGTTTTACCCAGCTTTATGTCTTCCATGATGTACTGTCTTAATTGTTTCTGAACTTTCTTTTGCATAAAGGTACTGTCTATTCTCATCTCAATGTTTGTTCTAAATTTGTCTATAATGCTTTCAATCATATTTCATTAATAGTACAAAAGCATGTAAGTCTTCATGCAGATAATTTAAAAATAGCTACAAGTTTATAAAGAATGATGTTTCTTTATATATTTATATCTAATAAATGATAAAATGTGAAATTTAGAAATATTTGGTGACTTTTATTTGATGACTTTTTTTATCAAACCAACTTTATTTTTATTTACTGGCATTAGAAATTAGCAGTAGATTACATTTTAAAATATAGGGATTCAGTGAGCTCAATAATTCAGAGACAGCTTGTGGCAAATTGTCAAAATCTTTGCATCTGCTTTGATGTGACAATTCATCTTTTACATAGGAATGTAAAATATAAATGTTAATCCAATAATGAAAAATTGACTTAAAACTGATTTTTTGACTTGCTTGTCTGTGTCAAACCTGAATTTGAACTGTCATTAAAACACTGATTTTTCTTTCCTTAGTGTTTCTAACAATGATATAAAATAGAAATAATATACTAACATTATTGCTACATGTTCCTACAGATGAAAATGATAATGTTGAGATAAATACTAAGGAGGAGATTCCTGAAGGATTTGTTGTAGGAGGTGGAGATGAACTTACTAACTTAGAAAGTGACCTTGATACTCCCGGTAATTTCAAATTATAAATACTTTGTGTCCTGCTGCATGACAAACTCTTCTGTTACATTTTTATTATTATCTCACCAATAATAATAGTAAGTTCTTTTGGTAGTTTTATTACATCTTATGCCCTCACAAATCATTTAGCTAACTCCACCTTCCATCAATTTATAGTATTATTTTGTTTTAGGCTTAATGTTAAAATTAGCAATAATATGGAAATAGCAAATTTTAGTTTTTCTCATTACTAATATTCACTTGGGCATTTTATGGAACAATTTGTAGACATTCTGTTATTGGTTCCCTTCTCAGCCTAAATATTTTGTTGTGATGTTCTAAGATATAGATGAAGCATATGGAATGCTTCAAAAGTAATCTAAACCATGGATCAGATTTCCTGATTTGGTTTGAAATTGGTAGTCTTAGTAGGAATATTATTTTGTAAATTTTGTGCTGAAGTATTTAAATAATACTGCTAGTAAATTATTTTATACTTGCTTAATGATTACAGTAAAACTCTGAAAACTGCTTATATAGATTACAATTAAATTAATCTCCTATTGTATATCAATAGATACCATACCAGTAATCACATTTGCAATTGAACTTCTGAGTTCTTGTATAAAATATAAAGATAATTGCTTTTGGTTTAATAGATGAGTGTTCCATATGCATTACCTTTATAAGTCAGCAGCAGGTCGCTTTGTATACATGAGGGGTTCCATAAATGCTTATTAAATTGATTCTAATAGCAGTAAAATGTGTTTGGCAATTATAGGTAAGAAAGTGAAATCCCTGATGTTTGTCTTTACCTGTGAAAAGCTACAGGGAGGGAGAGACTCTATCCTTCCCAGCCATGGCATGTCCCTGCAATGCTAACCTGCTTTGTTTCTTCCCTGTTTGAAATCATGCTGTTATTTCTGCAAAAAACAGCCAACCAGAGTCTTCCTAACTATGGAGAGCAGCCACCTCCCCCCCCCCGAAAAAAAAACCTGTGTCTCTTGTTAGTAGTTCCTTCAT
This sequence comes from Okapia johnstoni, assembly GCA_024291935.2. Lineage (NCBI taxonomy): Eukaryota > Metazoa > Chordata > Mammalia > Artiodactyla > Giraffidae > Okapia > Okapia johnstoni. Next base: position 77,825,996 of record CM044306.1, on the reverse strand, counting down.
GGCTTAGTATAAATAGTACTTTACTAGATACAGGGTAATATATTTATAATTGTTCAAGTCCAGGAGAATACTGATATTTAAGGAAATTTTTAAAAAATTTAACCCAAAATTTGAACTGCCCTTTACTTCTTTCGGTTTAAAATACCTATTCACCCTCTCACCACAGCCACCATCAAAGTCTTTCAGAAATCAGTATCATCTCTTTACTGCTGAGGGCACCCATAAGTTCAGAATTAAAGCCTTAACATTCGATTCATGGAAGTATAAAATCAGTGACAATCAGTGATACGTATTTCCTGATATGGTAGATTATGAAGACAGGAGAAATTGACCCTTTTTTGGGTAAGGTAAGGAGAATTTTTTAGCTTTAGTTATAACAACTTTGTGAGATATTTTAGTGTATTTAAAGGCTGGCTAATATTAAGGTCTAACAGGCTTGACTCTTATCCTTTTTAAAGACACTCTTCCTACTTTTTTGTATACCAAAAAAGAAAACACATCTCAGTCTTCCTGTTTTTTGGAGTTAACTAATACATTGTTTACAGTTCTCAAGCATGCCAAGTGTTGGCATGATCATAGGACAGACTTTCCAATTCAGACTATGGTTTATTTCATGGCAATAAGAAATAGGAATGAAAAAAAAGAAATAGGAATGCGAACTGGAATCTGAAAACATATAGCATACATTATGATTTTTATCCTTGCTTTATTTTTCCCCCAATTTTTTTTATATGTATATAAAAGTCATAATGTTTTAATAATAAATTATTTAATCTTTATCTTGATTTGACCATAGTTCATCAGATATTGTTTTAAAAAGAAGCCTGGCAATATAAACTGACCAATTTGCATGAAAGTAATGATAATAGCATTTATTAAGAGTCTTATAATTAGAAAACTTATTAATCTTTATGAAAAATATCATTCACCAAATGGTCAGCATGTCTTTTATAATCATTTTATTAAAGAGTTGCTGTGAGTGAATTTTTTAAATGGAATTGTTTCCATTTGCTTCTGAACTATTTTATTAAAGACTAATTTACTTGCTAAAAGTAATTGGAAATTATTTATTTTTAAAGTTATAGCCATTTTTTATTTTAAATTTCTATCCATATTTCATACACTGCAAGATATTATAATCTTTATTTCTGCCCTCTAATTAGAAGTTATTTGTGAACATATACCCTATTTCAATGCTGGGTATATATGTACACACATAAACATTGGATTCTAACAGTATATACATGACTGTCTAAGATCGTGTTAAGAGCATAATATGGCATTTTATGGAGAAGGAAATGGGGAATCCTATGAACAGAGGAGCCTGGTGGGCTGCTGTCCATAGGGTCTCACAGAGTCGGACACGACTGAAGTGACTTAGCATGCATGCATGCATGCATTGGAGAAGGAAATGGCAACCCACTCCAGTATTCTTGCCTGGAGAATCCCAGGGACAGAGGAGCCTGGTGGGCTGCCATCTGTGGGGTCGCACAGAGTCAGACACGACTGAAGCGACTTAGCAGCAGCAGCAGCATGGCATTTTATGTCTAAATTTAATATACTAGAAGAAATAAAGTTACAAAATTCTAATTATAATTTAGAATCAAATGCATTACCTCTTTTAAATACCCACTTTGTAATACCTTCTTTTATTTTGTACAACCTATAAAGTTGATAATATAAATATATGCATTAAATATGGGCTGAGGTTTTAAGGTAAGCATAGCTGCTATTAACCATAGAATAACTAAATGGTCTTTAGGCGTGTTAACTATATTCTTTATGGGGACTGATTTTGGGGAGAAGCACATATATATGCTAAGAGACTAGATTTTATTTATTCCCACCACAAAAAAGAAATGATAATTTTGTGACATGATAGAAGTGTTGACTAATGCTGTGGTAGTAATCATATTGCAATATATGAATGTATCGAATCAACACACTGTACACCTTAAACTTACACAATGTTATATATCAATTATACCTCAATTTTTGAAAATGGGATATAGTCAGTATCTCTAAAGACTACTTAGTTATACTATAGTTACAGTATAATAATTATAGTTATATAGTATGTAATATTGTTTATAGTAGATACATAGATGCAGAGTTCTGCATATGTCTGGTCTTATATGTTATTTCACAACTCTAATGTCCTTCTCTCTCTTTTTTAAAATATAGTAATATTTTTATGATATCCTTTAAATTGATAGCTACACATCTAAATGTACTCACACAGTTATTCATAATATTTACATATTTAACAGAACAAGACACTAAGTTGGCAGACTTGAAGCTGAAGAAGCTCCTGGACACTCAGCCACAGGTGGGAAATTCACTTTCCAGCACTGCTCAGAAAGCTGTTAATGAAAGTTCAGAGCAAGACATTAAGGTAAATCTTACTTAAAATATTTGACTTGGTATCTGTGTATTCGAATTTCCACTGGTACTTTATAATCCTAAAAGCATATTCTGTCATCTGCAGCCTCTGACCTGTTAAGATGAATTAATACCTGAAGATGGTATGTGATTGAATATAAATTTTGAAGATACTTGCATGTGCTTTGTGCCAGTATAAATCTTACCTTGTGTAAGATTTTAGCCAGAAGGACACATTGTAAGATGACGATAATGATGATGATTTGTACTATTTATATTATCCTCTCTCAAGCTGTCCCCCCTTTTCCTTGCACTGTATCATTAATATTTCTCTAGCTTTAGGGCACTTCTAGTCTTGTATAACTTTTCACCCACCTGCGGACTGTGGGGACTGCCCTGCTGACTGAAAGGATTTCCTTTCCCTGACACAGAGATGCTTTGAAGTCCCAAAACAATGACTTTCATTGCTTTTCCCTTATACTGTCGGTTTCTATAAATTGGTGATGAAAGTGTGTGGCAGCACCAGAGGACTTTTGGTCTCTATCTTTGAACAAAAGGAAGCCTGGATCAGGTCTGATTTTTTGCGTTCAATTTAGCTTTCTGCACTGGATTTAATGCAGAATGAAGCTAGCCTAAGAATAATACAATGGATTGAAAAGGCTAACTGAATTAGTGGGTTTAGAGGAATACATTTGTAAAGTGGCAGAAGTCCCTAGTCATAAAAAGGTTTCTTAAGATGGGATTTGCTAGCTAATCACACTGATATTTTAGCATGTTGCCAGGCCTCAAAAAATTTAGCTGTGTTTGTTTATTTTGGTAAAGACTTGAGTTTTACGCTATTGGACAGTTATTATGATACAACAGTAGAACACACACTTTTCTTAAACAAATAAAAGCCATAATTGTTTCTATCCTAGCTACATAGGTAGTGTATTATAAGCATGATACTAATAATAAATAAATAACTTAAAAAAATGAAACGGATATTTTCATTCTTAATGTTTAATTATCTAAATAGATGCAGTTGGTTTTGCTTTCCAAAAAGCCCTTAAATGTAGTTATTTTCAAACTTATTCCACAAAAGGTGTGCTTTAAACAGCTTGTCTTTGTATGGATCTTTTTAGTTAAGATTTTTTTTAAATGATGCTTATAAAGAACATATAGTCCATCTGTCCCCTAGAAGCTCTCAGCATTGATTTGGGGTTTTATTTTTTTAATAAAATGCAGTTTACACATTTATAAATGAGGCATTTTGTGTTTGTGGAAAAGGATAAACTGTTACCTTCCCTTGAGGATTCTGTATCCCAGGCCTCCTTGAGGCTAGAGAATAGGCCATTGGAGGACTCCCTCATTACTGATTGTCTCAATGCAGAGGAAGGGCAAAGTCTTGGTAGCTTTTGATAACCAGTTTCAGCATTCAGCAGGCTTAGCTATTAGTCATGCATCTTAGCCTTTCCCTATTTACTTTCAAAACACTTAATAAAAATAATAAAAGATTAGGTATAAAATGAAATATTTGTTTGGTACACAGCACCTCGGTATCTTCAGCTTCCACACACTGCAGTGGTTCAGTCTTCTGGGATATTTCTTGTTGATAGAACCATTTGAATTTGTTACCAGTATTAACATAGGAAGCTCTGGAAAAGATAATTGTAGTTTCCTTAGCTGTAAAGGGCTTACTTACAAATCTGGCTTTGGAAAGTTATAGCTGATGAAATGCAGTTCAGTGGGGTAGTATTATAATCCTACCTTTTAGCCTTCATCCAGCATTAGTGGTTTATCTCAATGGGCATAAAATTAGAAACTAGTTCTTCTTGTCATACAAGTCTGTGAGACTGTACAAACCAATGGGGCAGAATAGTGAGGCTGTGGGGTGGGTATGGGTAGACAGAGGCAACATGGCATTTAAATGATACATATCATCAGGAGAAGACAGGGAGGTTTACAGTATCTAATGAATCAAAGTTATCAAGAATGATTCTCTGTTTAAACCCTGTCTCCCAAAGGTTTTGGTTACAGGCAACAGACCTTGCAGTTGAGCTATTTAGAACTCTTTACAATTCTTTTTTTCTTTCAATATATTTCTAAATTGACATTATCTTAAATCAGTAAAAGTTGTTTACTAATGTGTAATCTCACATTTATAAGGTCATGACTCTCTTAACACATTTGTTTTACTTTTAGAATGGCACGGAGGATCTCAGGACTGAGCGATTACAAAAAGCAACAGAACGGTTTAGAAATCCTGTTGTGTTCAGCAAAGATGCTACAGTCAGAAAGACTCAACTTCAATCTTTCAGTCAATATGTTGAGAATAGACCAGGTAAGAACACTCTTTTAGATGTTTTCCCATCTTATAATTTAACAATATTTAGCTGTGTGTGTGTGTGTGTGTGTGTGTGTGTGTGTATATATATGCTGATAATGTAAATCCACATTTTAACACACAACCATCAAGCTTTATAATAATTTTACATGTCTTTTCCTTTTTTTTAAGAGATGAAAAGGCAGAGATCAATACAGGAAGATACAAAGAAAGGAAATGAGGAGAAGGCAGCGATAACTGAAACTCAGAGGAAGCCATCAGAAGATGAAGTGCTTAATGTATATTAATTTTTTGTGTGGTTTCATGATTGCTGATAATTCCAAACTGTATGTGGAAATAGTGCCTTTATTTGTTAAAATGAGATGTTAGGTTTTTTAAGATGTCAATCTCCAGTGCATTCAAAGCAGAGTGAGATGGGTGCACTGTTGAATTAGTCTGCAGTGTGGTGATAATTGTCAGATAAAAAAAAATGAATTTTTCAGAGTTCCACAGCCCCAGCTTCCTTGAGACATTTCCATCAGGGCACTTCCCATAAAGAGATTCCAGTATTGATCTACCAGGAGGATTTTAATTATTACAATAGCAGATACCGCAGAGCTGCAGTTAGAGGGAAAAGTCACATGAGACCTGCTAGAATTTCTCAGCCAACCCATTTTGTTGGCTTGGGTTAATGGGTGTTCAACCTTTCCATTATCCAGATCAGCCGTGAATTACTAGCTGAATGATGTTTGCATTAATATAATATATATGGTAATTTCTTCACTTAATTAACGGGGAGGTTCAGCTCAGTAGGGGTATGGGCTGATCATGTGTAAAATTGATTTGTGAGGGAAATATTTGATAGACCGCAGGGAGAAAGCTGCTTTTGATGGACAGCTGTGGGACAGAAGCAGGAAGAACAAGTTTTAACTTGAATTTTTGTCTGGAAACATTGCTCTCTTTAATGGTGCTACTTTTTAAAATTATTATCTCCAGTTTGTGTAAATATTTTCATTGTTTTTCATGTTAAAATTGTTTTTGTTGGATTTTAAAACCCTTGCAAATGTACCGAGAGTTACAAACTATATTTTAGGGCTCTAAAAACTTCTCATTTTTAGGTTCTCATCCTAAAGTTATTTCACTAGAAGAATGTCTTAATTCATAGAAGAGGTACCTCGTATATCCTGATGAAATATTTAGTATAATTTATAAATTACAGAATATTTGAGTATACTGTATACTCACTAAGTAAATCTGGCTATAAACTTAATGACTATTTTTAACTGAACTGGTGAGTAGAAGCAGTGAAGTTTATGTATTATTTACCACTTCTGTTTTCTTATATCTTTGTTACTCTTACTGTGTTTGTTTTTTCCCTCTGGATGGGATTGAGAAAAGAAGAGTCGGTTTTGAAAATGCTCTGGTCTCTGGCAGATAGATATAAAAAGTATCCACCGAATTTTAAAGTTACCATTAGCATTTATTCTGTTCTTATAATTTTTGCTTTATTTCATATTGAGGTAAGAGAACATCCACTTTGTATGAATCTTTAAAAAATACAGTGACTTATTTGATCAGTCTGTCCTAAGACATGATTTATCAGTTGCATGATTTTTTTAAAATATTTCAGCTTTCAGTTTGTCAACTACCATAATCAGTTTAACGATAAGCTGGTTTAAATTGAGTTCATATTTACTGGTTCCAAAGATAAATAAGTTATTCATGTGGTTAGATAGGTTTGTTGATTATGAGACTTCCAAAATATCCTCATAATAACATAATTCTTGATTTAGTTTCTTGTTTAAGGAGTAATGAAAGATAATTCCTCATGGCTTCTTAGAGATTAATATGCTCCTAGGTAGGGAAGGGATTTGACAGAGGAAGGTTGCTCACATTTATTTCTCTGAATAAATATTATAAGTGCTGATAGAAGTAGTGGCAGTGATGGGAGTAATCACTCACGCAGTTCTATAGTGTTTGTCAGCTACTTAGGAAACTTACCCCTAAAATGTCACAAGATAAACATTCCAAAGGGAGCTGTAATTAATCAGTTTGGTACTATACCACAAATAACCCTGCCCTATTTAAATTTGTAATATGAAAATAAAAATTAAGGTTTTACTGGTACTTTATAATAGAACTGCTACTTCAAATAAAACTTCTAAGGATAATTTTTTTTAACATTCATGGTTATAAAAAGTGAAATTTCAGATTAAAATCCAAATTTGGTTACATGGAAGATTAACGAAATCACTGTATGGTAGCATTAGATCCAGTGTAGCAAGGTTTGAAACCACCTGTCAAGTTAGAATTCGCAGCTACAATAATTAGTAATACATCAACACAATGACATGTTAAAGTACAGAAGCCAGCTGGAGGGGAAACTGGAGATATTAGAAACTTCTCTTTCATCATTTTAAAAAATATTTTTAAAAGTATAGTCACTATGAAAAGAAGAAATGTATCTTTTTAATTTTATGTTTCTATAAGAACAAATCTGATCTTTTTCTGGATAAATTCTTTATGAATCAGTTCCTTAGCCAAACTACATTTTTTTATGTTATACTTTTGAATTAAGGATGTCATAATTGTTTGTTTGACAGCCACTAAGGGGAAAATTATCTATCTTTGTCCACACTTAATAACTGACTCAACTCTAAGGAGAAATTTTTCTTACTTAGTGTTTACTTTTTAAATCTGGGTGTTAAATTATAAATATAATACTAAACAGCTGAGGTTTCCTCTATTTACAAAAGTTTTGCTATATATAATACATATGAAAATGTTTTGAATCACAGGGCATTGATCTTTGGTACTAAGGGTGATACTAAAGGCGTTATTTGGTTCTCTAGGTAAGTGCTTTACTAAGTGTTTGTAGAAAGGAAAAAATGCAACTTACAAGTGATTTTTTTTCCCTTCCTGTTTGTTCTCGTTAACAGAAAGGGTTCAAAGACACCAGTCAGTATGTTGTAGGAGAATTGGCAGCACTAGAGAATGAGCAAAAGCAAATTGACACCCGTGCCGCGCTGGTGGAGAAGCGCCTTCGCTATCTCATGGACACAGGTACGGTGCCCAATTACACTGTAAACAGTTTTGGCAAATTGAGCGTTCACAAACTCTTATAGAGTTTTGGAAGTGTGAATCTTTGAAGCCTGAATGTTCAGCAGAACTGCCTTGAAAATAAAAAGGCTGCGATTTGCAGCCACCTCTCTGGGCCCTGGTGATAAGAGTGCCTTCATGGGAAGTGATAACTCGCCCTGATACCGTGTGAGCCAGCACTATTGAACAGTGTGCTCATCCATGCAGAGTTGGAATACACATCTGTGCCTCATTGATATGCCACTGCTTAAAAAAAAAGTAAGATCTTCACTGTTCTACTGATTCATTGGGAAAAAAAAAGATTTGGCCAGCTAAAGCCATGTACTGCATGAAACAGAGCACTATGCATAGGGGACGGCTCCATGGACTAGATCACTGAAATTTGAGAATACTATCTGGTTACTGATGCTCTGCAATTTTTTTTTTCAAGAGAACAGCTTTTTAAAAGTCTGTAATACTTTGTGTCACAGTTGCATTTGAAAGGATTAAGGTATATAGGAAGGTTTCTAAAAATGGTTTAGAGCAGCAAGTTAGCTCCTAACCAGAGGGTAGATTGGCATTTAATGCTGATTGCCAGTGGTGATTGAATAGATCTAAGTGTGCAGTAAGCTACTAGGGCAGGGGAGAGGGGGGAACTGTATATGTATTTTTAAGAAGTACATATGCATATGTTTCTTTAAAATGCTGCTCCTACAAAGGGGTAAAAATGGGAAATAAATTGAAATCATGCCAAATTAAAGGTAAACTATGTTAAATTAAAAAATGTCAAAATCGAAGTAGAACATCTATTCCTCTAATTAATTGCTTTAATTTTATGTTAAATAGATTAGTAAATTACTAGTGGATTAGGATTGGAAAGCTTTCTTGAACTATTTCTTCTCTATCTGCCAAAGATGTATTTACAGTTAAAGAACTCCTTCAGAAATAAGCATTTATATGGGACATTTGAAAATTGCCTACATTAGTGAAATCAGAATACATTAGGAAATGAAGATACCTTTGGTTTTGTATGACCGGATTGGTTTCAAACTGTTCTATGGAGACTTTAGGGCTTTTTCATAAAAGAGCCTTGTGTCACAAGAGAAAAGACTAGAAATTCTGTTTCCTTTCCTTCTTTCATGCTTGGAACCTGATTTATTGAGGGTTCTAACCAGAACAGACTCATGTTCTCCTTCCCATCCCACATATTACCAGTGAAGCTTTGTAGTGGCCCTCGTCCCAACTATAAATCACTTTATTATCTGAAACACGTCATGGACTACAGACTGACTCTAGAATCTCTTCAGGGTTTTATATTCCATACTACACAGGACAGAATCTGGTCTAGATTGAATCTGTTAAACTTGATTCCCCAGCTTGATAAGCTACAAGAATTCTCCTGGATTGTATCAAACCTCCTCCAGCTGAAATAATGGTCACCAAGATTTGCCTAAAGCCTAGTTAGCATCTGAATTAAAAAGTAAGGTGTTAGAAAGGGAAAGCATATATTTATCCTTTTCCTTTTGGAGGTTCCAATGCTTCCAACTTTTCATTTATAATAGAAGTTAGCACCTTTCTCTGATACGTTAGAGTTTTCATTTACTTTCTGAATCTCAGCCTTAGAATTAAGCAGAGCAGATAGTATCCATATTCTTCATTTACTTTCTGAATCTCAGCCTTAGAATTAAGTAGAGCAGATAGTAATCATATACTTTACATGATAAAACTGAGGCTCAGATAGGGGAAATGGCTCATATAAGACGGCTTAATTACTAATGGCTGGCTGAGTTAGGGCCTGAACCCATTTTTAGGTTTTCTAGTTCTTAAGACAGTTCTCTTTTTCTCTCTCTCTTTTTTTTTAATAGCAAAAAAAATACTTTATTGGCTATTTCTGTTTTTATATACTTGTGGATACTGACTATATACAGTTTTTAATTTTATTGATTTAAAATTCACATATAAAATTATCCATTTTAAAATGTACAGTTCTGTAGCATCTAATACTTCATGGTGTTGTGCAATCACCACCACTATTTCCAGAGTTTTTCATCACCCTAAACAGAAACTGTGCTTATTAATTCTTCACTTCCTCCTCTCAGTCCCCTGGGACTCACTAATCTACTTTCTGTTTCTCTGAATTAGTTTTATTCTAGATATTTCATGTAAGTGAAATCAAACTATAGTTATCCTTTTGTGTCTGACTTCTTTCAGTTACTATAATATTTTCAAGGTTCAACTGTATTGTAAAATACCACTACTTTATTCCTTGTTGTGAAAGTTGCTCATTCGTGTCCGACTCTTTGCAGCCCCATGGACTGTACAGTCCATGGAATTCTGCAGGTCAGAATACTGGAGTGGTTAGCCTTTCCCTTCTCCAGGGGATCTTGCCAACCCAGGGATCGAACCCAGGTCTCCTGCATTGCAGGCAGATTCTTTACCAGCTGAGCCACAAGGGAAGCCCAAGAATACTGGAGTGGGTAGCCTATCCCTTCTCCATCAGATCTTCCCAACCCAGGAATTGAACCGGGGTCTCCTGCATTAAGGCGATTCTTTACCAACTGAGCTATCAGGGAAGCCCTCTTCCTTGTTATGGTTAAGTAATATTCCATTGTGTATATATGCCATATTTTGTATATTCATTTATCCACTGACAGACATTTGGGTTGTTTCCACCTTCTGGCTACCATGAACATGGTCTCAAATCATCTCTCTGAATCTCTTCAGTTTGGGGAGTAATGAACCTAGAATTGGAATTACTGAGTCATATGGTAATCTCTATTTTTTATTAAGAAACTATACTCAATTTTAAAAGGGCTATGAAGTTTATTTAGAAGTTGATTTGTGGAACTGAGGATACCTTTTCCAAAACAAGCACTGTTATAAGCATCTACAGGCCAGACAAACCCACACAAATCTATTAATTTAAAATATAACTAAAATAATAATAATAATAGTTATTATTAGACCTGAGTCCTAGGTTCCTAGAGCTTGAGCAGCTCTGGGTTTTAAGCACCGACCCCTTTAACACTTAAGCTCGTGCATCTTGAGGAGGAGGAGGGTGGGGACTGGTTTGATGGCCCAGAATTCTGCGCATTTTTCCTGACTTGTTGGAAGAAGACTCTAGCAAGAAAGTAGCAAAGGATTGTAAGAGAGATCCTCAGTCAGTACTACAAGAGAGGGAGATAGCAGGGATGAGAATGGCCATAACATGGGAAGGCCTGGAAGGATCCCAACATTCATTTAG
>CM044306.1:77604987-77804987 GCA_024291935.2 Okapia johnstoni | reverse complement strand
ATGAAAGTTTCTCTAAATCCATTGGATAATAGAAGTGGTGTTAAGGCTAACCATAGTGTTGAACTAAACAGAGGGATTACTCCTGGGTTTTGCATCAGTTGTTTTCTGCCGGGTGGCCTCTCTTGTCAAAAAAAAAAAAAAAGTTTAACAGGCAAACATTCACATAGGCACACTGAGAAAAGAAGTATGCTTAATTCCATCAAAGGTTTAAAAAAATCAATCATTAATTTATTCTAACTACAATTGTTAGTCATTTGTGAGAAGCATCTGTCCTTTTAAGTCTTAGGAACCCAAACACAAGTACAATGTGAACACTTGTGAAGAATCTTCAAATTTGTCATAATGTAAAAAAAGCTATGTTAGCATGTGTGTATCTGAATCTAACTAAACAACTGTGTTTGTTTATTTATAATGCCCTAACTCCACTTCATTTTTTTGAAAATGTTATAAATGCAAATGTAATACGCTTTAAAAATCAGAAAATCATTCACTGGCCTCTTTAAAGAGCTCAGCTTTTTTACGTTTTTTTCATGGTTGTTTAAAAGGTGGTATTTCAGCAATCTTGGTATTACAAGTCAGAAATGGTTTCTAATGAAGTCTAAATTCAAGATAGAATATATGTTTTCAAAATGGTTTTAGGAGAAACATACCCTATTTTCCATATGGCTAAGTAATTGTTAAGATATTTGTTTTAAAGCAGGACTTAGATACTCCTGACTGCTCTCTAATTTGATATAGCTAGTCCAAATGATTTTATTCAAGAAAGTTTGGTAGGAGAATGCAGTGAAGTAGATAAATGTTAATAATTTTTGCAGCTATATTCATACTGCAAAGTATAGAACTAATTCAGTCATTATTACTATAGTAACATTCATTTTTGAACAGTTTTAAAGCTACCAGTAGAACAGCTTAATGTTGGGATTCACTTAAATATTAAACTAGAAGTTACTCAAGTTTCATGTTATAATAATATATATGTAAATAGGCTCACACTATAATCACAAAATTATATGTAATTTTTTTCTGTGTTTGTTTATTTTGAAAATGGCTTTTAAATTATAGAAGGCCTAAAAAAAACCTAAAGGAGTGAAAATTAGAGCTTAAATGAGAAATAAAGAAAAAGTTGTATCATTTTAACTACATGCTCTGTAATATAAGATGAACAGTTAATATATAAAATCTACTACCCACAACAACATATCATGTAGTCTAGCAGTTTCTCACTGTAAATGGAATATAATGAAATGGTGCTGTCAGAGGCTTCATATAGAAATGATCCATACTCTTACTATTAACTACTTTTATCAGATTACTCATATACTATATTGCATTCAGCATTGCTCTTTAGCTTCCCTTGGGTTTTTAGTAATTAGAAATAAAGAAAAACTATGAATACTTCTTATAAATAAGGTTTAATTCTAAGCAAAATGACAAGTAATAATAAACAAGCACATTTTTTATCATAGAAAAAAATTGGTTACTAATCTTCAGTTGAGACATTTAGCTCACTTAATGCCATAAATATATTATTGTTACAAAATGACTGTTTCTAAAATGTGTATTGAAAATAAATCTAAAAATTTCTATGCCATAAGTAGAATTCATGTGTAAACTTTGTTTGGTCCTCATTTCAGAGACATCAATGTCCAAAGTACTATTAGGATACTAGAGATGAGAGGAAAATCACTTAAAACTGCTTGTGAAATATAATGTTTGAAATGGTTCTTTGAGAATGTGCAGATTATGCTTACATAGGGAATCCTTCCAGCTCTCTGGGAAAATGAGCTGTTGACATTCTTTTGGGTCATCATCCAAGATAGGAGGGCAACCACAAGGATTTAGCAGATAAATTCATCCCCAAAGACCTTTATCCATTTCATTGCGACTTGGAAACATTCATGTTGAATAGTAGCATTAATGTAGCCCATTTAGCTCTTCAAAGTGAGCCTTATGTTTAAAAAAAAAAAAAAAGGAAAAGAAAAAGAAGACGATGAAGAAAATAAAATGACTAGGGTAATAACTTATTTAAGTCTTCTAAGAGGTAGTCTTTATTTATATAAATTCTAAAATACAAACTACTTGTTTTCCTTTATTTTCAAAAATATAATTAAGGTCTATTATAGTAAGTGATAAGCTTTTGAATTTTAACTCACTTTTATCAATCTTGTATGTTGCTTGTTAACTGTTTATGACAAAGAGCAGAAAAGAAATTAATGTTTTAATGTTGTGGTCTGAAATGAATGACATTTTTGAAAGACTGAAAATTATGTCATTCAGATTCTTTTTCTGACTCTTTATGGACTTTATGATTCAGGCAAAAGAGAAAGACAAAGCTGTGCTAAATGTATTGAGGGGTGCACTAAGATTTACACACATGTCCTTTCTAATAAATGGTGAAAAAAAACTTTTTGACTCAAACTGGAATGATACTATATAGGGTTCAATGTGCAGAAAAGGTTCCCACAATGCATTGTACAAACCTAGGGCTAACAAATACCCTGCTGCTTTGAAACCCCCCCGCCCAAAAGACAAAAGCACAATGAAATAGAAAGCTTACCACCGGTAGCTTTCAAAACGACAAACTAGGCAAACTATACATCTCCACCACTCCAATTTTGTCAGAATGCTAATGAGCTTGCTCTGATCTTTACTCGGCTTCCCGTGTTTTCTACATCTTCAAGGACCACATGGCGCTAGCAAAATAAAGACAACTAAATGAGAATTTCGAATGCTTTTTGTGTTAGGACCTGGTGCTTTTCAGTGGACGCGCTCGTTGAATATTCTTAACTTAAAAGAGTACAACAGGGGGTTGGGTATGAACTTTTTAACAGGAGAAAATTTGTACAAAAGTAAATTAGTGAGATGTGGAAAATATGAGAAAAATTTCTGATTAATTTCCACTCCATAATATCAATGACACCTTCAGCCCCACTCATACTCTTCTAACAAGAGATGCTGATAAAAGATGAATGATTCTGTGTTGTTCACAGTGAATGTTTAGTGGTTTTTTAATAGCAGCATTCTACATAAAAGGCACCAGGAAGTACTCCGCATTAGCAGTTGAGATCACTAGTTAATAGGATGATGTCTTTTAGCTTTTGTCACAAGATTATTAGAAAGGATGGGTTTCTGTTCTCATCGTTGCATAGTTTGGAGTGCCTGTTGAGTACAAGTGCTAAAATACAGGTTTCTCAGTATTGTTTCACATTAAAGCAAAAAGCCTTTCAATGCAACACCTTTTTCCTTTTTTACCAGGTGATTTTGTTATTGATCTCTAATCTGCCCCTTTAGCTGTATTAAATGCTTGAAGTGTTCTGCTTTTCACTCTAGCCTTGTTGCTAGCTATTTATGTCTATAAATCCATTAACATAAAAACAGGTCTATGTAGACCATTTGATTCTATGATTTAGAAAGTGGCAGATGTAGTTTTTATGGCCTAGAGTACAGAAAACAACATAAAGTTAAGATTGCCTCAGTGAATACTGTAAAAAATGGCTTCTTTGATTAAAAAAACATTTTATAATATTTAAATTATATATTTGTAAGGAACATACTTTTTACTAGCTCTATCTCTTTTCTCTAGCAGTCACTGTACACTTACTAGGAGATTGAGAGTAGTCAACTCCATCCCTTACTATACCTATATCTAGAAAGGGAAATGAAAACCAAAACTGGGTATATTTTTATATGTAAAGATATCTGAACTTAGAGTTAAACTGATTCTGCACAGCTAATTAACAATCAGAAGAAGAAGGGAAGGAAGTTTAATATAGTACTACTTTTCAGGTTTTGTGTGGAGAAATGTTTTGGCAATGTTTCTCAATATTTAACACATGTATTTATGATATTTCTGTACACTATTCTTTAAATTTTTCTCTTATCCTGAAAAATTATATTTTTGTACACTGAATTTTGTTCATATGGCTTAAGACGTTTTAATTTATTCACACAGCAAAATGGAAGAAAGGAACCCTATGGTAATAGAAATAACCTGGACAGTCATAGTTGATGGCAAAAAATAGAAACTATCTTCCAATTACAATGAAAATTTTAGAAGTTTTTTTTATATCTATTTCTATATCCTCTATCATCTAGTATGATATTTCTCTGCTTCTTAAAAGTATGGATGGAAGATAGTATTCATGTAATAAAATGTCTCCATTATGTAGAAATAGTTTTTTAATAGTGTAGTATATCTATTTTCATATAAGTTATAATGAGAAAAGAGGCCATGTCATTAAAAATAGACATTAAATTAAGTGAGGTATCTATTTTGGCATTTTACTTACAAAACTTAAAAAAAAATTAAGAACTGTAGATTTCTCATTGAAGAAATTTTTTACTACATGACATACCATGATGAAATAGAAAGTGAAGTTTTTATTTTATTAGAGTGTTTCCATTTGATTCCTGTAGATATAAAACATGAAATAGACAAGATTATAAGATTTCTCTGCAAAGGAACTTTCATAAGTAAAAACAAATTAGTGAATTTGGTGCTATAAAGTAAATAAAATGATCTCTAAAGTTCCAAGATAGTATAGACTTAGCTATTGTTCCTTGATAAAATATACATGAAAATTCTTAGGGCATTAAATCTGTGTTGTAATCAAGAAGCCAGTTAAAAAAAATTAACATTTTATGTCTAAAAATTTTCTACAAAGTGACTGTTTAACACAGTTTCCGAAGGCAATGAGCCACATCCTTTGATAGACTCTTAAGAGTTGATAGAATCCATTCCTTTTTGGAAGTAAAATGTTGACATACTGGTATGTTAATAAATGTGGTATCTGTTTTGTGTGTCTGTATGTTTTTAGCTGTGTCAAGATTTTAGTTACTCCAAGAATGCGAAATAATATAAAATCACTTTCTAATTGCAAGAAATAATAGTTTCATGCAATTATTTTCTAATCCAACATTCAGAAAAATTAAAGGCATTAAAAGCCGTGTCAAACAATTGATTCTGTCACGTCCTTGATTAGCAGAGTCATAGCCAGGTGGAAGAACAGTGAGCCAGGGCCCAATTCTCCAAAGTCTCCATGTGAACCTTCTCTCCAGTGCCCCTGTCCATTAGGTACCAAAGCCCATCTGTCCTCCATTACTGTAGCGTAACTACAGGAGAGGCTTTTCTTCCCTTCTTGGTCCTCAGCATACCTTCACCTGAAAACATTAGGGTCAACCCCTCCAGTGGTGAGTTGGGACCCTGACAGGGAGAAGGATAGCCAGAATCCCATTCTACCGTGCTATATTCATTCCTGCTCACTAACCCAGCTTCATAACTATGAACTTCAGTTTCCACTTTAATAGAATGAGGCTTTAATACAGCTTGAAAAATATAAATTGAAGGAAAGAACCTAATTTTAATTCCCATAAAGGGTGAAATTTATTTATCCTTTATGTCTTGTGATTTGATCAACAAATATTGTTTTGAGCCTTATTATACCTCAGGCACTATACATTGAGTATAAAAGATTAACCCTGGTTAGTAAAGTGAGTTTAATTAGTTCAAATTTTCTCACACTGAGCCAAAGTTGACATAGTGTGGCAGCCCAAGAGGATTGTGAGAATTAAATTAGATACCTTATATCAATCATTTTTACAGTGCCTGGTGCATATACAGAGTTCAATAAATGTCAGCTATTATTATTTATATGATTCCTTTAATACCTAAGTTTGTCAAAGTCTCCTTTGAAATAAAAAATACCAAAAGATGAAAAGCACTAATATTTTAAGAATATCACCATCAAACACTAAATGAAATATTTATAAGATTGTTCTCTTTGTACATTTATGCATTTTATTTATTATTATGTGTTACATGTACTGGAATATTCCTTTGATTATTGAAAAAGATCGATCATGGATAAAATACAGTGTAAAGAAAATAGTAAAGTTTGTTTTAAAATGAAAACTTACATTTTAAGGTGCTTACCTTGCTTTTGCCCTTTACTTTTTTATACCTTCCATTTTAAAAATTGGTAATATTCCTAAACACTTTTCTTTCTACAGTTTTTTTCCTTCTGTAGTTACAAGAAAAATTAAAACAGTTGTACTTTCAGAATTTTTTTATTCTTACAATTTGTTCAACTATCCAAACATCTTTAATATCCAGTTCTATCTGCATTTCATTATTTGTATTATTTAAAGAAGGAAACTATATAAATTATATTTAGAAGTAGTAGCACGCAACCGTGGTTGAATCATTCTAGTGCATGCAATAGATACTGGATCCTAGGATTTCTAGAAAGGAATCTCAATTCAGAATGTTAAGAACCCCCTAAGGTTCTCATTTCTAACATTTGTTTCTTTTCTCCTTGGCACACAGTATATGTCCCTGCTTTTTACTATATACATATATATATATATATGGTCTGAAGGTGACTTTTTCATCTGCTGACTCATGTTTGTTCATATATCGAGAGGAACAAATGTATATAATATCTGCTAGTGATATTTAGAAAGTATTTTCCACTACTAGAAATTTTGAATTGGAAATATAAAATATAATTTTTGAACCTAAAGAAGAATCGCATCACCATAATTTTCAATTTGGAACATGTCTATTGCCTAAAGTGAGGTACATCCTTATTCTAGACTGCAATAAAATTTTTTAACACTTAAAAAGTAGAAATTCCAGGAAAATGTGTTTTTCTCAGCAACTATCTATGAAACAAAATTTAGGCATTTGAACTGATTTGGCAGCAACATGTTTTTTTTTCTGAATGTGAAATTAAATTTGTGTAATGTCATGCCAATGCTAAAATAACATCTTATACATGGAATATCATCATTTCTTTAAAAAAAAAAAGACTCAGTGCCTTATTTTTGAAAGGACTAAGACAGTGGTTCTCAAACTTTTATCTTCATTTAAACAAACACCTGAGGAGTTTGTGTAAACTACAGAGCTCAGGCCCTGCCTAACCAATTCTGACTAAGGGCATCTGTGGTGGAGCCCATATTCCAGGAATTCTAATACAGGTGATCTGCAGAGCACATTTTGAGAAACAAGGGGCTAAGATGTGCTAAACTCAAAGTGTTACAAGTGCTAAAGGAAGTAACACAACAACATAGGGATTTCAGAGCACAGACATGAAAACCAGCAAGATGCCAGCTAGAATCTGGGTGGTCTTGGACAAGTTACTTATCCTCTCTGAGTCCATCTTTCTTCTGTTAATTTTTTTTTTTTAAGACGAATGAAACCTATTTTAGAAGGTTATTGGGAGTCTAAAATATATTACTACAGATGTAGATAAAATTTACGTAAGAGTCCTTAGCCCAGAGCATGGCAGAGGGTTAGCACACAGTATGAAAGTAGCTGCTGCCGTCAGTCGTGGTTTTGTTATTTATTATTGTTTCTACCTTTACTTTAAAATTTTCCTTTTGCTCTTAAGTAATATGGTTGTCCCTCATTCTATTATAACTCTTTTCTTCCCTCAAAACACACACTTATGCGTGCATATGCATGTTCTTTCTCCCAAGAAATGCCTGAAGAACTGGTTTGGCAATTTGGCATAAGAATGGAAAGTTGTTGGGTTTTTTTTCATTTTTTTGTTGTTGTTTTTAATCTTTGTCTTATATATAAAAACTAACTGATAAAGTTTCTGTGAACATTTCACAACTAAATAAATAACTAGGAGGGAGCCTTAGGAATTTTGCTATTCCCCCAACCCATATAAATTTCACCGAATTGTTATTACTAGTTATATAGTTGTGTGAAGTACATACAGAAATAAACAACTTAAGTGTTATATTTGAGAAATTTGTTTTAGGACATCCATGTAAGAACCAACTTTGTAAATACACGTTCGGCTCTCCTGTTTCATCTGATGCTATCCTAAGAAGTTTAACCAAAATTTCATAATTTGATTTAACAAAGAATGACATCAGAAATGGGTAAGCATATGTGAATTGCCTCCCTACTCCAGAGTCAAAATCAAGGTAGTTTATTGAAGGATATAAGCTCTGCTCCAGCACCATTCTCCTCACCTTTCCAGATGGAAACATTTTTCTCAAAAAATACAGATGTTCATGTCCAGAGACAACTAGATACATACTGTTTCTTGTTAAGTCTCCTCATCTTTGAGATAGAACTATCTAATTGAATAGCGGTGAACCTAACTTTTATTGTTGTGCAGACTTCCAGAGTTCTGCTTTCAAATCATTGTTCATTCCATAGTAGAGACATTTCCAGTTCTTCTAGTGGATTGTAAATTATTATCTGTTTTTTTTTTAGCTTTTAGTTATGCTTTTAACATTCTTCATAGGCCTCTAGGTACATCACATAAGAAAACTAAACATATAGTCATTGCATCTGTTCCCTGTTCCCACATGTCACTTCTAAGCTGGAATGTGAAAGGCATTCATCCACTCAGAGGAACTATTTCCTCAGGAAAAGCTTATAACAGAAATTAAGGAAAAACCATTGAGCTGATGTCTGTTTTTAAAATTAAATTAGACATTTTAAAATGCTTCATATTACTGATGAATTTGTAATGCTTATTGTTGAATAGTTGTTTTTCTGTAAAGGTTTTCTGTTTTTGTTTTAATGCAGGGGGATTTGGATGAATGTTGTAGAAAGAGGAAGATTAACCGAAATTGTATAGTTTTTACAGCTTCATAACCTGAAAGGATAAAGTTTGATACACATATGTGTATATATAAACAGTTATTTTTCTGACAGAGGACAATAGATATTACCATCAAAATAAGAGTATATGAATTAGTTTTCCCCTTCGTTTTTATACTGATGACACTGAGTGGGAGATGATAATGTGAATTCACAGTACACAGAGTTATGAAGATCCAACTTGTGAGTGTCCTCTGCATTTACTGACTGGTTGTATACTTTACCCACCCAAAGTCACCCAACCCCACTCCCCCAGTGCCTGTTCACTCTGAATTAATAGCACCACTTGGTGGCCAAAGCTAGGAACTGAGTAAAGTGCCAACATTTCTTCCCCACCAGCATATTATCCTCCATTAGACACTTCTGAGCTGGCCTTGGTCATCACTGTATTTGTTATGCTCTCAAAGACTCTAGTTCTTCAAGGAAAGTTAAAAGTGTAAGTCAAGGACATTACTTATGCTGATACTTTTTAATTAAAAAGTAAGTTTTTCTAAATTTCATTGATTTTAAAAATTAGAAATAGTTTTTTATATAGGAGATAAGAATAACCTACCACATAAATAATCAAAATAGTCATAGAGGATAAAATGAAAGGGAGCCCAAAATTTAAAACTTTTAATGCTATTTGTTTTTAAAATATACTGCTTATTTTGAATCTAAGTAAAAGTTTAAAGGAAATTATACTGATCATTGCAAAACTGTCAGTGTAGACTAAGTAGCAGCTTTGCTAAATTTTGAAATATATAATATTAACAGGCACATCATAAGAGCTAAATAGATTTGGAATTGACCATGATTTTGGGTAGAAATGTAGATTATGTTTTCAATGTGATTGATCTGACCCTTTTTTAAGTGAGCTGTAGCTTCCCTGGTAGCTCAGCTGGTAAAGAACCCACCTGTAATGCAGGAGACCCTGGTTCAATTCCTAGGTTGAGAAAATCACCTGGAGAAGGGATAGGCTACCCACTTCAGTATTCTTGGGCTTCCCTGATGGCTCAGACAGTAAAGAATCCGCCTGCAGTGCGGGGAATGTGGATTCAATCCCTGGGTTGGGAAGATCCCATGGTAGAGGGCATGCCAACCCACTTCAGTATTCTTGCCTGGAAAATCCCCATGGACAGAGGAGCCTTGCGGGCTACAGTCTGCAGGGTTGCAAGGAGTCAGACACAACTGAGCAACTAAGCACACAGCACGGCTTTGAAGCAAAGAGAGAGGATATACAACTCAACAGAAAGACATATAAGTGGCTGCTAGAGCTTGGCTCATAGACGATTTATGCCAGAATCTGAGAGGGAGTATTGGGGAACATGATGTTTTTCAGTCTAATGGGTATCTAGGGAATTTCCTGGCAGACCAGTGGTTAGGACCAGTGGTTAGGACCAGAGTAGGCCCATCCCTACTGCTAAGGGCCCAGGTTCAATTCCTGCTTGGGGAGCTAAAATCCTACAAGCCACATGGCACAGCCCAAAAATAAACGAAGGATATTTTAAAATGTGTATCATGATAAAGGGTAAATTGAACATGTCCTTAAAATTAAGTTGAGAAATCTGAAAATAATTTTATCTTTGGTAAGTCTAGAGATTCTGAGTCACATGTTAGATTTTTATTTTCTCTGAATTTCTGACGGAAGGAACTGCTATTAGCAAGAGAACTTTTGGGATAGACTTAACAGAGCATGTGTAACCTTGGAAAGGGGACTGTTTCCTGGAGAGTTTGCATTTGAGTAGCTCTTTTAAGAAAACAAAAATGAATAATGGGCAGTTGCTAGGCTTCCATACTTAAGGGGAATGAAAAATATGGAATGATGATAGGATGCAGTTTGGTTGATTAGTCCAGTAAAATAGATTCCTAAAGACATTAGACATGTCGTGCTCAAAGGAACATCTTAAGACTTGCACCAATTTCCCCAGTACGTTTATGTCTGTGAGTGGCCCTATCTGATTGCACAGGCAGTCAGAAAAACTGTGAGACTCTGCCAGGAGGGATAACTGTGCCTTATTCCAGTCAATAATCATGGGTATGTCAGATAGTCAGGGAGGATCCTGAAGCTTGAAGAATGTGAATCCCTACTGTTATGTGTGTGTGTATGGAGAGAGAGACAGAGAAAGTATAGCAACCACCATTATACTACTGTATATAGCATTTGTTGTAGGCCAGGCACTATTCTAAGTACTTTATATTTATTAACTCACTTAATCTTAACAAAATCCTATGAAGTAAGTTTATTATCTCTGCTTTACAAATGAAGAAACTGAGGCATAGGGATCTTAATTAATTTACCCAAATTGCCACAGCTCTTAAAGAGCAGAGCTGGAACTTGAATGCACCCTGATAATCTCGTGATAGGCAGAGTATTCTTGTCTGGCCATTTTCATCGAAGGATGTCTCAAAGGCTCAAATGGAATCAGAGTAGTTTGTAGTTGCCCAAGAAGGTACATGAGTCTATCCCTGGGAGCCCCTGTTTCTTGAAGACATCATATACCAATCTATAATTCAGGGATCGTATGGACATATCTGCATAGGAAGAAAAGCTGAATCCCCTTGACACTCTTCGATGACTGCTCTGAGGTCATTGTTAAGTCTCAGTGACCTACACAGGAAGAATAAACAAAATACCCTCTACTAATGGGTGAACTTGTTTGTTTATCAGAGATTTTAAGGTTTGCTTTTTGTTTGGGGGTTTTGTTTTATTTTTTCTGCTTTGCATATCAGAGTCATTCTGAAGACTTGTCACGGTTGGCCTGAATTCTGAATAAAAGGCCTATTCTGATTAGACTGTTTACCTATGAGTGTCAAGTAGAATGGCTGAGAACAGTGGTTCACAAAACAGACTGCCTGGATTTGAGGCCTAAGTTCCTCTACTAAGTAGCTCTATTACTTTAGGTAAGTTATATTAATATAACCTCATTAAATATTTGATGCTATTACCATAATCATCATCATGGTTATTATTCCCAGCCTATGAGAAGGTTATGGGTTGTCAGTCATCTGGTAAGGGAGATACATGACATAGAGCATCCTTGAGACACTTTTCTTTCCAAGGCTTCAGGAAGCAGCACTGTGGACACAAGTCTGTCATAAGTGTCTCTGTCTCTGTGAAGAGAATGGCTCCACTGGAAAGGCTGAAGGGCATTGAATGAGGTAGTATAATGCTGAAACTCAAACTAGTCACCTGGCCTGGTGTTGAAAAACACCATTTGTTACATTTGATTCGAAGTGTCATGTAATTGTCAAACCCCTGTGCAGGTTAAAAGACTGCTGGAGATGGCTCTGCAGTGTCCTGTTTTCAATAGGTGTCTCTGTTTAAAGAATAAATGTGGATGTAGGCTAGGAGGGGATAGGCCTAATTAATTCCCTTTAGCTCTCCCTCACTCAATAAAGGTTTTTAAGAAGGTTCATAAGGAAGGATATACCCCAGTGTTGCTTGGTTACCTGAACCCAAGCATGATCAAACAAAGTGTAGAGAAGAAGTTACTGTACATGTATCGCATTAGAGGTTGAACTCATCATCCCTTACTGGAAACTGGAGGCTCTGATGACACCCTGCTATGATTTTTTTAAGGACATTTCAGGACTAAGCAACATGGGGTTACCTAAAAGAGTAGCTGATTGGCTGCATAATACATCTTGAGAGAAACTCTTTATTAGAAGCTATTTGGAGCATATCTACCGGGTTTGTTCTTCTGTATTTTAAAAATTGAATATATTTTCCACATTTTCAACAGAATCAAATCTCATTTTTACCTGGCATTTAGTAAATCATCTTTTTTATTGATATTGCCAATTTCATAAGCTGATTTAACAATGCTGTGTTTTTAAGATCAAAATCTCTTCCTATAAAAATGATGAAAACATACTGTCTCTGAAGCTTTTATGCTCTATAAACATTTGGTTTTTCTTGTTAAGGGATTTCTTTTCTTAAATTTATATTAACTTGTACTTTAAATTGTCATTTTGTCCTTTATTTTAATAACTAGTAAACTTTTAGGTGTATCCTATTAGTCTGTAATTTTTAATCTTAAAACTTACCTCTTTCACTTTTGGTTATTAAGTAGTATTTCATGATCTACTGTGTTCTTGACTCTCTAAAATCCATTGCAAATAACTAGACTGTCATTACCTGGAGCATAGCCACATTACTATATCACCATAGCTATGATGGTCTTGTATGCAGCTGTAACACTGCAGACCCAAAAGGGCATTCACTTTTGATTTTCCAGCTGCAGAGAGGAGTTTGTACTGATCCACTCACATTTTTCACCTGTCTCACTTATGACCCATGGCATACTAATTATACTAACTATGGACTTTCTTATGACTTATGAATATTTAAAATATAATTTGTGTCCAAGGAGATGTTTAAAAGTTCATCCTCACTCCATCTCTCCCTGATTATGTGTCTGTCTCCATACTAGACTATACACCCTTTTGAGGGCAGGGACCATACCTTGGTCATCTTTCTATCTCCAGTTCTTGGCTCAGTGCTGCCTTGCCATTATCATCCTCTTCCTGATCATCATCACAGCTAGCATTTTTAGTCTTGGGCACTGTGCTAAGGACTTCACATGGATTTTCTCATTTAATTCCTCCATCAACCATGAGGTAAGTAATGTGATTATGCTTATAGAGAGGGAGACTAAGGTTTAGAGAGATTAATTAGTCTAAGATCAAGGGACTCCAAGTCATTTTTTTTTAATTGAACTGGAAGAAAAGCCACTTGGGATACAAATTCAATGTTTATCTTCTTTGCATCTTATTCAGAATGACAGACCTAACCAGCCACAGAAACTATAGATGGTATACTTTTATAAAGTATACTTAGCCCTACCAGAATTTATATTCTTATCCAGAGGAGTTTCTCAGGATTAATGTAAGTAAGCGTTCATAAAGGTAGTCTACAATTTATAAGAGGTCTTTATTCTCTTAATAAAGTTCATCTTTATTAATGAGTCATGTGCTTTTCCATAAAGTTCTTAAATCATGGATTGAGTTCCCACACCACTCCATAAAAAACTATGTCCAAATAATCTTAAAAAAGATGAACTTCCCAGTGAGAAGGTCTCCCCCAGAGATTGTGACTTACTTGAATATATAAAACTTTAGTAATATCTCTTATAACATTTCTATATATATGCATATCTATTTATTTTTTATAATTTATGGCTGTGCTGGGTCTTTGTTGCTGCATGAGCTCTTCTCTATTGCAGTATGCAGAAGCTACTCTCTAGTTGTGGTGCAGGGATTTCTTATTGCAGTGGTTCCTCTTTTTGTGGAACATGGGCTCTACGGTTCACACACTTCAGTAATTGGGACACATGGGCTCAGTTGTTGTGGTTCCCAGTCTCTAAAGCATAGGCTCAATAGTTGTGGCACATGGGCTTAGCTGCTCCACAGTATGTGGGATCTTCCTGGATCAGGGATGGAACTTGTGTCTCCTGCATTGGCAGGCAGATTCTTTACCACTGAGCTACCAAGGAAGCCCCTACATATGTGTTTAAAATCACATCTTAAAATGCATTAATCTAGAGATAATGTTGGGACTTCCCAGGTGGTCCAGTGGTTAAGAATCTGCACTTCCAATGCAAGGGGTTCAGGTTTGATCCCTGATTGAAGAACTGGGGTCCCACTTGCCAGCAGTGCAGCCAAATTATAAAAATTAAAAAAACAATTTTTTAATGAAAAAATTGAAGTATTTCTTTCACTTCCACTTTTCCAGAAATAATTTTATTCAACTCTTCATCGTCATCTTTAACATTAATATATCTGTTACTTCTAGGACCACTCTTTAAGTCATTTCCATGACATGACTGCACGAAGGCTCTAGGAGAGGAAGGAGGTAAAGAGACTGCCAGGTGCAGGCCAAACAAAGGTGGGGGCTTCAAGAGAGGGGAGATATAGTATATAGTAGGGGAAGCTATCTTTCTGTAAGTGTGGCTCACAATTTAAGTTTTCCTCCTATTGGAGGATGCCCAGTTGGTCCTCCAAGTAGACAGTAGTCTATTTGGCTGAATGATGTGTATAAAAGTGACTCACTGTATTTTTTCCGATTTTACAGAACATGTTAAATGCACATTGAAAAATAAATATAGTTTCCAAGCTCTGTTCTGAGTGTTTTGAAAGTGAAAGTG
Organism: Okapia johnstoni; assembly: GCA_024291935.2. Lineage (NCBI taxonomy): Eukaryota > Metazoa > Chordata > Mammalia > Artiodactyla > Giraffidae > Okapia > Okapia johnstoni. The sequence goes on along the minus strand of CM044306.1, from coordinate 77,790,233 downwards.
TTAGTCACTCAGTTGTTTGTGTCCGACTCTTTTCGACCTCATGGACTTTAGCCTGCCAGGCTCCTCTGTCCATGGAATTCTCCAGGCAAGAATACTGAAGTGGGTTGCCATTTCCTCCTCCAGGGGATCTTCCCAACCCAGGGATCAAACCTGCATTGCGGATTTCCTCACATTGCAGGCAGACTCTTTACCATCTGAGCCACCAGGGAAGTGTTTTGAATTTAGCCTCGTGCATATTTGTTGTTAGTCAAGATAGTCATGCATTATCTGAAATGTGAGTCATGCTAATACTTTTAAAGGCTCTTAGCACTGAAATTATGGAAGCAACTCCATCCCACATGTGATTTTTTAAAAAATACTAAACTGTAAATAAATACAAACAATTTTATCAATTATGAATTTTCCCATGATGATTATCTTCATGCTTTTTAGTTTATCTTTTTTACTATCTTAAGTGTGTGCTTAATTTACCTTTTGAGAAATTGAGCACTGATTTTTGGCATAGCAAGGCTATTCAGACTCTACCAAGAACTTGGCACAAGAAGATTGTTATTAATTTCTGAACTTTAGAAGTAGCTTTTTCTTTTGTATAAGTCTATGATGGAAGAGATTCGGTGAACTTGTCTATACCTCCTCCTGCATAGGTACGTGCATAGAAGTCTGTCAAATTTATCTGTAGAGAGATATTGCCCTGAATCTCTCCTCACACTTTGTTTTATCAAATGAGCAAATGAAAGATGTGTTTGAGAGAATGTATTAGTTTTCATTTTACTTCAACAAAAGGAGACAGAATTTTCACCAAAGTTTATATTATTAATACTGTAACAAATGTATCAAGCTGAGCAAATTGTTTTAAGACAATTGCTGCTGAAGACATCAATAAGGATTATGTTTCTTCGTTTATGTTGATTGCTGTTTGAGGTATTCTTAGTGTAGAAACATTTATCAACTGTTTGCTCACATAGTAAAATTTGTTTTCATAATAAAGCTCTATTTCCTAAGTTTAAAATATTTTCTAAACTAGGGCACTGGAGTCCTATAGTAGTAGTGGCTTTGGAGTTCATATGTCCATGTCCCTATATAACTGCAGTAAATTAATCTTTCTCATTCGTTAAGTAAATCTACCAGACTTTGTTATTTCTCCTTTGTTATTAAATCCATCTCCTTTGTTATTAAAATGTTTCTCTGGTACCAGTTAGTTGGACACATTCATGTGTACCTCTATTGTAATATATTAAATCTTTCAGAGGTCATCATACTCAGGTAATCATAACATACGGACAATTAGTAATGGCAACTTTTTTTGTTTTTAACATTTGATTTGGCTTTGCTACATTGTGTCCTTTAAGGGCCATATGTGATCACTAGTCAGCCATCTCCACTATGGAGCTATGGCAAGATTTCAGCATTCTTTAATGTTTTCATGGTAGAAAATCTTGAATTTGTATATGTTCAACAGCACCTTCATCTTCATGTTTTCATTTTCTCCTGTTGAATTAATCTGTTCAGTTAAAATTGTGTTGTTCCTTATTTTGAATTTATATAAGATTTCATTGTCTGAAAATATATCTTCCTAAATAGATAATAAGCTTATGGTGAAAGATTAATTAGGAAAGGTTAACTAGTAGACAGTTTTAAAAATATAATTCATAATTTTAAGGTTTTATCATTTTCCTTTTGCTCATTTTAAAATTTACATTGAAAATGCTGCTTTTGAAAAAGCAAATGAGAACTATATACACATTCCTGGGTGAAGGAATGAATTTTTAAGTGGAATTAAATCTTTTAATCATTTTGGGAGGGAGGAGATGGAATATAAAGGCAGATGTTAACTAACATTTATTTTATTAAGTATTTGTACTACATGTAGTGCTGTATTATTCTGCTTTGTATTAAGTAGGTTTTGTTAACTATGTGATAGGAAGAATTATTTGAAGTCATATTTACATGTGACTTTTCCTACTATTATTATGCTTCATTATTCAGTAATTTTTACAAATCATACTCTGGCTATCATAATTAAAAAGAGAAAACTGACAATAAGAGATTGTCATGTCAGAAAGATGTTACATTCCAGGAGGCAGAATAAAAACTAGAATTCTATAAGGAAATAAAGAAGAAAAAAATTACCAGAGACAGTATTAATTAGTCAATACTTTAAAATGTTAAGGTGATATTTTATTGGTAGTATATTTATAATACACATGAGGCGCTCTGCTTTAAAATATAGTATAACAACCCAGCCATGCTTTCACATTTTAGTAACTGTGTACTGAACTGTAGAATTTTGTCATTTTTTTTAGTTTCAAAATGATCTTCAGTAGTATAGGTCTTGAATTTTTCAGTTCATGAAACTGAAAAAAATATTCAAATTTCAGCATTGACTCTAAGGTGATAAAAATGTAGTTGTGATTACATTACAAATTAAAGATAATTTTGAAAGGAAGATAATTAACTCAGTGAGCTTAAACAAGATAAAATGATTTATGGCCATTTTATAAAATAATGACAATCTTCATTTTAAGCTACAGTGTAAAGTGCTTTATTCTGAGATTATGTATTGTGGCAGAAGCTAAAACTGCCTTTTTTCTAACAGTGCCAGAATACAACCTCTTTTTCTTTTTGCACTAACAAGACTGCTTTACCACCACAGCCCACTCTAAGTAATTAAATCAATCCTTTGTACTTACCGTATTCTCCTCTAGTGACGGTACTAGATCTGATTATATGCTTCATGCATATTCAAAGTACCGCACTGACAGCTCTTTAATGAGCTCTTACTTAATCAGTATGAACAATGTTCATCTTGTTCTTTTTTTTCCTCATGCATTAGAGCTAGGAACAGTTGGGAAAAATGAAACATCCAGCATTCATTTGAAAAATATATTGTACTTTGAAAAGTGTCTAAGCTGAGGAAGTTGCATTCTGCCCTTTAAAAGTCTGATGGACAAATTGGATTACTAGTATTGGATTAAATAACAAATGGTTGGAGGAGAAATGAGAAAAGCTCACTGTGATCACAGGCTTTAATATTTTTTGTTACTTATAAAGCTAAAGGGGTCTTTAACCAGTTATTAAAGTCAGGATTAATTTGTAATGGTTCAATTTACTGGCTTGTAAAAGCTTTTTAAATTTAAAAAATTTTAAATCCCTAAAAACAATAGTATAATGATGTATTAGAAGAAAATTTAATTTTTTTATTACTAGGCTAAGTATAGATTTCCATTATTGTGTACTATCTCAGATGAGGAGTTAGTGATGATTTAACTTCAAATATGTTTTTCAGTTAATTTATATAATCTAGGTAGCACTGAATAATATATCTTAAAATATTTCTTATTGTTGGGCTTATTCCCTTATTAAACATGAGACTCTCCTCATTTCCTAATAATTAGGGAAGGTGAATCTTTTATTCTTATCTAGAAATCATAGGCATGAGTTAAACTGAAAATAACACGGTAGTACCACATCAATATTGTTGTTCTCAAGGAAGCAGTCTTCCATTGAAGAAAATGATGCTAATTTAAGAGTAGGCTAGTTGCTTCTAGTATTATTGCCTGAAAGCCTGAATTACAGGTTTAGGTTAAATTCAAAACAAAGTTTTAATATGTGTATATTTTTAGAAACCACTAAGGTTATGAACACAAAAATTAAGTCTTTAATCAGAAAACAAAATATCATAAAAACGGCACCTATTAATATTGCACACATGTGTCATTTCACTGATCAAAAAGGCCTTCACCAGGGTACAATTGGCCTTTTTCCAAATTGCAAGCTTTTTCTCAGCTTTTTCTTTTTACTCTTTCTTCTTTTGTTGCTACCCAGGGATTTGTGCCTATCGCAGCCTATATCACATGACCAGTGTCAAGACATCACATGGTCCAAAGTGAATACAAAACCAGTTACCCTAAAAGAGAGATTAAAAATGCTGTAAAACAATAAAGACTTTTGTTCATACTCTAAAAGAATCTCTCCCAGGTCTGCTTCATATCATAAAGTTTAACAGACTTTAATTTAATGAAAGCACGTATCTCTCACTCTTTTCCCTAATAATGAAAAACAGACATCTGTTTTACAGGGATGCTCTGAAATGCATGTTTAATCTTGCACACAGATCAGCTCTTTATATTCTATTTTCATTCTAAAACTTTCTTCAAATGTCTATTAATGTGGAAATAGTTAATTATGTCACATACATCCATAATTTATGCAAGTATTACAAGAATGAAGTAGATCTTTGAACAGCATGACAACAACAAATCAAGGGCCCTTATGTTAAAGAAAAAAACCTGTATGTGTCCAGACATGGTATATACCTGTGTGTGTTAGACATAGCTACCTATGTGGTCTGGAAGAAGATAATGCTAAACTATAATAGTACTTCTGGAGAAGGGCGATAGATAGCCAAATTAGTGAGGGTGGGGTTGGTGAAAGAGGACTTGACTTTTAACTCAATTATGTCGCTGTATTGCTTGAATATTTTTTAATGGACTGGTAGTGTGTTTGAAAGTTAAAAGAAAATATCTAAAGAAGAAAATAAAACTTAGGATATTGACTAGGATATTTAGTCTTAGCCTGGGATATTTAATATTTTTGTTAGATATTTAAGTTAACCCTATGAATCTATCTAGAATTTGGACTGAAGTATTAAATAATGGCCTAGCAAAACAATAAACCAATCATGGATGAAATTCAGAAGAAAACAAAGTCAAAGAATTATAAATTTCACTGGATACAATTTGAAGGCAGTTTGAAGGAAGAAGGAGTATTAATATTTTTCTCAAGTATGATTTTGGCCTACTTCTATATGAATAATACCAAATATACACTATATATTATAATCCTTTTGAGGGGAGGAGTAGTATAGATGATGGAATGGATATTAGGGAAAATGAATTTTAAATGTGTAAACAGTATATTTATAATCTGACATTTAAAATAATCTCTCTGCTCAAATGTTTTCTCATTTACTGAAGATTATTATGTTCTTTTTTCATAGATAGATATAAGTATTTTTGTAGCCTGGTAATTTACAATATATTTAAAATAATTTGCAAGTGTTTACCCTATTAGAGATGATGAGTTCTGGAAATGTATATGCATGTATATATCTTTAGTTTACTTTTGGGGAGGAAAATAAGAAAAAAAGCAAGTCATTATAGGTGGAAGCTCTCACAAAATCTCTTGACTTCTCTGATCTTCCTGATAGTCTTGTAATTCTCATAATGATTTTTTAATGTGGTTTTTAATTAATAAATTTATTTTTATCATGACCATATGTCTGTTAGCTTCATGAGCTCCTCATTGAAATATAACAACAAGTCAACCTCTGGTGAGGATTTAAAAGTTGGAACACTTTTTTTTTTTAATGTACATTAGTATGATCTGTAGATATGTTCAGGGGACTGAAATATACATGCTGAATAATACCTCCTTTGGAGATTGGTTTATGACTTTTTAAATATTGATTCCTTTTTTCAGACCTTACTCATATATAAACTGTTATAAACAGTTTAACTTGTTCTATTGGGTTAGCTAAAACATGTTTCATGTTAAAAAAAAAAAAAAGACTTGTGCTGAACTATTATTTGGCTTGTAAAATAGAAAAAACAACTCTTGTTAAATTATAGGAAGGAACACAGAAGAAGAAGAAGCTATGATGCAGGAGTGGTTTATGTTAGTTAATAAGAAAAATGCCTTAATAAGGAGAATGAACCAGCTCTCGCTCCTGTAAGTACTTAAGACTGCTTGTTTTTCCTACAACATTGAGGAATCTTAGACTTTCTATCATTGTCTTTCTTGGGATTTCATATTTATTAGGCTTAATTTTTTTCTTTCCTTAGAGATTATATTTTATATAAAAATAAAATTTAAAATACTATATAACCAGTTTTTATTTGAAGAGTAAGAATTTTAAAATAGAGTGTTAGATACTGAAAAAATGTATCTATTATACTGAAAGCCAAGTAATGTAAATAATTTTGGGGTTTAAGAAATCACTTGTCTACAAAAAAGGATGTTTGGTTTATATTAAGGAGAAAAAGAAATAAAACTGAAGTTTATTTAACATCAAATTTTCAGTTAAAAATTAAATAATTCTTAATAAGGACAAAAGTACCTTTGTATTCTACAGATAATGTTACCCTAAATTTTGGGATAAAAGATTAACAATTTACACAGAAGTGACATTTTTTATGACTCCAAGAATTACAGTAAAATTGAGACTAAACCAAATGTAAGCATTCTCAAGTCTTTAGCATTTAGTTTATATAGGACATAATGCTTGTCCCTTTTTCTCACTAGCAATATTCTTATATTATGCCACCTAGTGTGGGAAGAAACAGGTTTACATTTTATTTTCGTGAAAACCTCTATTTTTGCCATTTTTGCAATTCCTTAACTTAATAAAAGAATTATGAAGTGCAGGACTTAATTAATCTTGATTTTTTTTTATTGTCTCTATATTAAATTTGCACTGCTAGTACTTTCATGTTTCTTGTACTCCTTTCACATGGAGTTCTAGACAAAAAGGTGTTTATTGACAGTTATGAAAAATATTTTAGTAAATAACTTTATACCTGGCACTTAAGACAAGAAGCATTGAAAATGAGATTACTTATCCACAGATTAAAATATACTTTTGTGCAACTCAAAATTGAAGGAGAAAAATAATACCACTGGTAAGTATTCAACCTGAGGAAGGTTTTAGGTGTGTGTATCATTTGTTTTGAGTGGCTTAAAGTTAAAGACAAAAGTCAGTTATGAGTCCTAAAATCAATGTAACCTAAAGGTTTTTTTAAGTGTTTAATGATTTAGTAATTAGCATATTGATGAACTTTTGCACCTTGCCTAGGGAAAAAGAACACGATTTAGAACGAAGGTATGAGCTGCTGAATCGGGAATTGCGGGCAATGCTAGCCATTGAAGGTAAGAAATGCCATGGCCCAGTGAGGTGTGTGAAGTGTCAGTTGTCACAGAGATTTAAAGAGTGTAATACACTTCGGTCTCACTAGGTGTGGTCTGACTAGGGACCTACAGGAGTTCCAAATAAATGTCTTAGATTCAGAAACCAATAGTCATGTAAAACCTTAGGCCCCTAATTCAGATCATCATTGTGTTCACTATTAAACATAAAATTGTAAGCTTAAAAGTACATTAAATAGAAAATATAAGTAGTTAAATGATTTCATGTGCAAGTTAAAGTTGCTTCCAATGCAGAGGTTTGAGAAAGATTTATCATTTTGATTTTTCACATTCGGATTCTAAATTTTACCTTAATATTTAACTGATGTCTATATAAATATGTCACTGTCCAGTCTGCTATAGTTCTTAAGATTCCAGTTCTTATTAAGTAAATAGTCAAGCAAAGATTCAGGCATATGAGATAAATTCAACACTTTCACACATTATATAAACTTTTAAATGAATAACATATATAGTAATCCTAAGTATGGTTCATAATATTGATAAACATCAGCTGGCTTAACTAGGGCATTTATTATATATGGTTATTTTTTTTTAGTTCTTTGGTATTTTAGAATGCTGTTCTCCTTATACCTCTTAGCTGAAAATGTCTTATAGTTCAAAGATGTCTGCTTAAGAGCTAATCCTTTGGGCTCTGTAAAATGGACCTTTTGTCTAATCAATGCAAATTGATTTTCCTATTCTATATTGACCTCTTAACCCACTGACTGTCCATGGTAATTTCTTTCTTCACCTGATAAGGTACCTGATCTATAAGAAGTCAATTATAATTAGTTCGGAAACTAGAAATTTAAGTTTGTAAGAGAAAGTCAAATGAAACCTTATATTTTTAAAATAGTTTAATTAATATTGTTATTAAATAAAACACATGCTGTTTATCTAAATACTATCTTCTACATTTATAGAAGCTTTATTTTTACTTTTATATTCCTAATATCATTTGATAAATATGACATTTGTATATCCTAACTTAGAAATTAGATTTACTTTATTTAAAAGGCTTCAGATAGCTAATTTTCTTCAAGTGGCTGTCATATTATACCACTAATGACTATAAAATTTGTCAAAATTATTTAAGAAGTTCCGTGAAACTTGCCCTTGAAATAAAATGCACAGATATACTAATTGGTATTTTTCCTCTTGGTATAATTTTTTTTCTCATGGTATAGTCTTTAAAAGAGATTGGAAAGCTTAACAGTCATTTGAAAAGTAGGTATAGCAAATTCTATTTATATGATATTTGTATGTATAATATAAAATATATGTGAATATAGTATGTATAATGTATGTATAACTCTTATAGATTATTCTTTATAGATTCATTATGCTCAATACAGAATATTACAATTTTTTTAAAATTTACTCTCTCATGTATAGTAAGTTAAATCATCCCTAAGATACAGCTTGATACAATACAGTTGACTTTTAAGGCAGATCCTGCTTCTATCCCAAAACCAGTATTACCAAATAGTACCATCTTTAAGGAGGGCCATGATATATATAAAACATCCCAGTTTCATTGGCAACCTATCCCTATGTAGTAGACCTTCAGTCTTAATTAAAAAATCTAAAATTTTTCTGCCTGATCCTCTTGTACACATGGAAGAACAGTAGAAAGTATTTTTGAAGAAGAGGGAAAAAAAGAATGTTTTTCTTTTCAGACACCTTTAATGCAATTGTTACTTTTTTGAGGATTTGTTCTGTTTTATTTTTTAATTAATGCTATTGTCCCATATCTGATTGTGCCTTAAATCTCTCAGCCAGTTTCTGTTGTTGGTTGACAGGAAAAAGAGGCTTGAGGAAAGAAACAGCCTGTTGATTACAAATAAAGACACTTTCTCAGAGAAAGGACTGCCCCACTTGCCTGGGCAATATGTGGCTTGGGCTGTCCTAGAGAAATACTGGTCATCATGATTATCAGTTCTTTGAAGACAGTGTCCTCTGAGCCAGCCCTTAGAATGGACACACATGCAGTTCAGTTGTCTTTTGGAGCATTAAATCACCACAGAAAAACACATGAACAGGCAACACTGATTGGTTTTGTTTTGCTTTCCTTTGTTTTAAAGTTCCTTTCTCTTTTCTTTCCCATCTCTTCTTCTTAGTAGGCATGGGATGTTTTTCATAATGAATAAACTAAAATATTTTCAAATCTGATAGTGAAACCATTCACCAGGAGAAAGCACAGAATATTAATAGCCATAGCACAATGAAAGAAATATTAACAGCTTGGTTTGAGAGCAAAATAATAATAATAACATTCAATATATCCATTCTTCTGAGAATCCATAATCACTTTGGCCTTTTTTTACCTTTTTCTTTTCCCCTGAGGTGTTTTCATTGCAGGAGTTTCACTCTACTGAGCTAAGTTGCAGGATCCTTTAAGCTAACAAACATCTTTCAGATACTTCCCTATAGTTTTTTTGTTCCAGATTATTTAATGCCCCCTCAGGAAAGATAAATTCATTTCTGCACACATTGGGGTGGGCTTTTGGAAAGTGGTGTGTTCATTTTCTGCACAAGAAATGGATCTTCTCTAGGATTTTGTACATCTTGATTTATTCTTGGCTTAGAGTTTGAAGTGGGTGCTCTTCTAAAGGGATTTATGCATAGGTTCACTATTTTTGTAGTTATGGCTTATATGATAAGCTTTTTATATTTAAAATCAATATGTAATCCTGTGGAGGAGCTTATCCCCTAAAACCCCATTTGTAAATCTATTTTAGCTTTGTTACACAGCACAGCCACAGTCTTCCATAGATTGATTAGGTACAGCGGTAGAATCCTATCAAATGGCCTGCTCTGATGATGATGCAAACTCTTTCAGGATTGCTAGTTGACTGGAACTAAAGATAAGACTTGACTGCAATCCCCCAATGTGCTCTTTACAAAACTAGTGTTAATTTTCATCAAAGTGCCAAGCTTATTTATAGTGGCAAGGTTGAAGGTTTACTACAAGAACTTTAGGTCCTTTCTATTAAAGTGTTTATAGGTATTTCTTTGCCTTTTTTCCAAGGTAATTATCAACTTCAGCAAATAAACTGAATCGGGGAATGAATAATTGGCCCCATATATAAAAAAAGAGTTTTTTGAATTAACGAAACAGCTCAGTGCAGATAGACATAAACAGAATCTCTTTATTTCAACACTTTGGCTCAAATGCAGCATCAAAACTTAATCCTATTTGTTGTGAGAGGATATGGCTTTTGTAGCAGAAGTACACTGGAATCTTTAAATTAATCAGAACCTACATTGTAGTCTGTCCAAGCCAAAGTCAGTGCATCTAGCTAGCTGTTATAGGTGAGTAATCCTTTCTTAAAATGTATAACAGGTAACACATAAACTTACATTCAGGCTTTAAAAACATGACATTATGTCTAGGTGAAGCTATTTAAAGGGGGATTTAATTTTTTTTTTTCTTATTTAGGCCTTGAACATACAAATGTGAATCTTGATCAGTTTGAAAGGTGTTACTAAATTTTTTTAATTCATCAAAATTTAACTTCCCAAATTACCATTGTGTATAAATTTACTCCTGTGAGAAAGCAAACCCAAAGTAAAAGTAGTTTTGCTGGTGTAAAATCTACTCACTGCGGCTGACCAGATGACCTTTAAGATCTTTCCAACCTGGAGAGTCTATTAATTTATCTGCTGTAGTACTATGAAACTGATTAAGAACAAGAACCAGATTAGAAAATTGTCCAGCATTCCTGACCTCAGTTGCATTTAAATCTAAGGAATAAAATTGTGATAGATATGGCTTTTCTTCAGTTTTAATGTTTCGTTATGATTTTTTAAATTCTTACATTCATAAAAAAGCTTTCCGTGGAAATAATTTCTTTATTCCTCTCTATGCAATCGAACACTTCTTTTTTAAATAAGAATGTAATGTGACCAATTATTTAATGTACCTATTTGTGTGATGTTTTGTATCAAATGAGAATAATTAATATATAGCATGTTTAATATATATGTGTGTATGTATTTGAGCTTATAGTGATAGGAATAGTGATAAAATAGAATATTCTAATTTTTTGCTGCTATTCTAACCTTTATTGCACGATGATGCATCTAATTTTTAATTTGTAAATACGAGATAGAATTCCCTCTAGCTGCATTTGCTTTCATAAAGCTGCTGAGCAGTTTGCTCTCTTGAATAAATTTTGCTTTGGAGGGGGTCGGGGGGATTTGAACCAGCACATTCTTGTGCGGTTTGTGAAGATTCACATGGTAACCAGCGGTGTGCATTGTTAGGTTTATCTGAATAAGCACCAGCCATGTGAGTTTTAACATGATTGCCCAGGGCAATGGAGAGAGAAGAGAGAAACCAGAAAGGACTGCACTGCTCTGTTTTTTGGAAAGTGCATTTGCTGGGGGAGGGAGCTACAGGAGTCAGTGGCCAGGGTATTTTTTTTTTTTTCCCAAGCTGGTGTCCTGTTTCCCTTTAGGTCCTCATTTGTTCGGCTATCTGCCTCATCATCTACTTCTTCTTTTCATTGTTTACCTTCCTAATGAGGGAGGCGGGGTAGACTGGGGGTTGATTGACAGCTACAAGCCCTTGCAGTCTGGCCAGAGAGCAGTTGGCTTTGGTTTCAAAAGTGCTTTAAATGTTCGATTTGGTCCTGTTTTTATTAAACGAAACTGCTGCTCATCTTAAGGAAATTATCAGACCAGCAAAGATTAGGAAATATATTATCGGGGCCTAAAATCTTCAAAAAATTGCCCCTACACATGGAAAGAGCACGGCCCATCGGATTTTCCAACCTTAACATGGGGTTTCAAAAAGAAGTATGTAATTTTTCCTTTGCAAAAGTGCTTTGATTTGAAACCACGCAGCAAACCTCTCCAAAAGAAAACTGGCTGTGATGCGATCGAGAGCTGCAGTGTAATATTGCAGAGCAAATTTATTTTTTACTTCAAAGAAAAATGCTAATTAGCCGATTCACTACTTTTAAAGTTATTGTGAAGCATATGGCGCCCAGTGTGAGATACATCCAACTGCTAAAATAGAGCGGAGAGGAAATTAGCGAAGAATGGGCTGTATGGAGTGAGCTTGGGAGTGGGGGAGGAGGATAGGTTCTCAGGCAGATTCTCTAGCCTTTTCAGGAGGATTTTATCGCCCATCTCTGCTTCCCGCCTCCTCATTTACCCACATCCCCCACCACCAACCCTCCGGCTGACCTCTTCTGGGCCTCCAGCTCTCCCTCCCCCACTTTGGCTGAAATCAGGTGCGTGCCTCCGGCTGGCCACCGGCGCACACCTGGTCTCGTGAAGGCTTCAACCCAGCCTTAGCCGTCTCTTATCTACGGAAAATACTTAGAAAGTAGGGTTTTAGGGGTGAAATCCTCACCACGACGGCCAAACTCCCTGTGAAACACTACTAGCTAGTGGCTCTGTGATATGTTTTGCAGAGAAATAAAAGGGAACTGGAAAAGGCGGGAAGGGGAGGGTAAGGTGGGTAAGGAGCCTCCTGTCCTCTGCAGACTGGCAGAAGACGGAGGCCCAGAAGCGACGCGAGCAACTCCTGCTGGATGAACTGGTGGCCCTAGTGGACAAGCGCGACGCTCTCGTCAGGGACTTGGACGCGCAGGAGAAGCAGTAAGTGGGTGGTGGGGTCGGGGAGTTCTGTCCAGAGGTCTCCAGTGGACCGGGGCAGCCTCTCCCTGGCCCCGCAGTCCCGGTTCCCTGGGGCTTGGAATTCGGAGCGAGAGGGGAGTGCCGCTCTGCCCTCCACGAAGAAAAATAATTTGGTTTCCTGTTTGATTTCCAGGGCCGAAGAAGAAGATGAACATTTGGAGCGAACTCTGGAGCAAAACAAAGGCAAGATGGCCAAGAAAGAAGAGAAATGTGTCCTTCAGTAGGAACCGGACTAGAATCCTGACCAACATTTTATTAGCCTTGGGTTCCCCAGACCATAAAAAAAGTCATTCTTGTTATTTAAAACTTTTAACATTTTGTTTGACTGGATTGTACTTCTTTACCACCACCACCCCTTTTCCTCCCTCCTTTCCAGATTATGTACAGAACTCCGAAATAGCTTTGTTTAAGGGTTTTTTGGTGTGAATTAATCATTTCCTTGAAATCATGTGAAGTAGATTTGCACAGACATCTTGTGAATGATTGGTATTGGGAGTGTTCAAGAAACTGTTCAAAGAAAGAAAACTCTTCCCTCATTATTTTCCCTCATTTTTTGATGGAGGAAAATTTTAGAACATTTTTGTTGTTGTTGTTGATGTTGTCGTTAATAGCATAATGAGGGGTGGGAGGGGGCTTAAGAGGGAAGGATAAAGAAAACGTCATGAATGATTTTTTCCCAGTCCTGCCATATGTAACACTGAGTCTGTTACCTAAATTTTATAGTTAGATCATATTCAATTTACTTATTAAACTGTGTTCTGTTTACCAGTGGGATTTACTGCAGTTGTTTTACATTTCACTGTAAATAGAGTACTTCTCCTCTGCTTTCTTCAGAGGGTGGCCTTTTAAGGTAGCCTGAGACAAGTCCTGTGATTTGAAGGTGAGCTGTAAGAATGGGACTAATTGACATGCATCAGTTTACAAAGACAGTCTTATCATCTGAGAATGCACCATCTTTTTCTCTGGATAATTATTTATTACATCTAGCTTGGTTCCCACATTTTGTTGGGTCTCAAAATTGGCTCAAGAATGCTGTTATTATTTATTCTGTATTGATAAAATCTGTCTTGCCATTATTGAGTAAATCCTCCAATTAATATTTTCTTCTCTAGCATAGCACTGTCATTTTTTGTGAAAATGGTTATCTGTTTATTTATTACAATACTGAGTCATATATAAATTTTCAATAAAAGCAGAAACTTTCTTACCTTAAACACTGCTGCTACTTCTTTGTAATGAAAACTTGACATTGGTTTGAGAGAAGTTTTTATATTCCTAAGACTTTTCATGTGGAAAAAAAAAATGGTCCTCTTGAATGCAGGGCAGGATACTGGGCTGTATTTGGATCTGAATAAGTTTACACCACCCCCAAAGGGGCCCTGCTGAGACACCAATGGGAATTGAAAAGCAATTGGTCATATTTTCTTAAGCTGTGTAAACTACCATGTTTTAAAGGGTCATCTCTGTTAAAAATTTGAGGAAATTTGTGATTCCACAGCACTGATTTTAAAAAAAGCTAATATGTTGTAATTTGCAGTTGTTATAATTTTGCACTCATATGAGGAATAACTATGACTTCTGATAACCCTCCAGACTGTAGGTGCTGAAGTGAAGGGAAGAGGCGTTATTGTCAGATGGAAACTCAGCGGGATTCGGGCTGCTTTGTGGCGCCCGCACGCCCCGCAGCGGCCCCCGGGGCTTTGTGGCGCCCGCACGCCCCGCAGCGGCGCGGTCGGGCCCGCGGCGAAGGCGCCGCGTCCGTATTTCGTCGCGTGGTGCCCAAAGTCTTGCCTCCCGGGCGCAGGCGCGAGCCCAGCACGCCCAGAGGCCGTGGACCCGAAAGCCCGCGCGGCTGCAAAAGAAGCTGTGGGCCCGGAGATCGCCGAGGTGGAGGAGGAGGAGTGTTGGCAGCGGGCTGGCTTGGGCACGGCCTCGCGGGCCGGTGCAGAACTTCCGCCCCTGGCCGGGATCCCACGGCCCCCGAGCCAAACCCCTCCCCCGTCCCAAGTGTCCTCCAGAGTCTGGCCCAGCCTCGAGGTCACCTGGATGCTAAAGCCAGGGCCCAGCTCCCACGCCCCCTCTTCGGCCCGGGGGCCTTGAGCTGAGTCCACCGGCTCTCCCCAGGCAAGGGCCCCCTCTTCCCCTCCCCGAGCTGCGGCCGTTGCTGGAACGGTCGAGGCTTCAGGCCCAACGTCTCCCACCTGGATATTTGCCTAGCGACGCGCTGCCTGAGTCCTTTCCGCCGCAGACAAGAAACTTTCATCTGTCTCCCCCTCTTCACTCTCCTCCCTCTCCCCTCTCCTCTCTCTCTTTTTCTTCTCTTAATCCCGGGGTTTTACGGGTTGAGCATTAAGAAAATTCGCCTGCAATTTGGGATTAGATAAATACTCTCATTAGGGGGGAAAATTTGTGCTACTTGATACTTCCCAACTTCCCCGAGACCGCGGCTGCATCTGGAACCGAGAGAGCCGGGCTCCCGCGTGGAGGGCCCTGGGGACCGCCAGAGCACATTCCAGCGCGCACAGCCGCCCCACCTTGCCGGACCTCGGCCCAGCGCCGCCGCTGCAGGCGAAAAGGGGCCGGGAGGAGGCGGGAGGACGAAAGTTTGGGAGACCCGGCACGCACCGAGGCCTGAGAGGGCTAACCCAGGCACACGGCGCGCAGGCCCCGGTCAGAATAGCGCCGGGATAGAGGCGCAGAGCCGCAGAAGCTCAGGGGAGTGTGCCCAGCGCGCCAGCCAACTCTCCCCGGCAAACTAGTGCGCTCCAGTCCGCGCTTTTCCCCAGAACCGAAAGCGGGGGCTATATTTCGTTTCTTTCTTTAAATCTCTGCGCATTTCGGGGGCTCGAAGCCCAGGGCCTCGCGAACTATTCCCCGCCGAGGGGCTGCGCGAGCCTAAGGTGTGTCCCCGCTCGAGTCAGCGCTGCGCTCTGCGCAGTTTCTTTTCCTGTTAAGGCTTTAGCTTGTTCGAGTTTTCCCTTTTCTCTCGTTCTTGTATTGTTTTCGCTCTCTCTCTCTTGCTTTTGTGAATGGGCCGCGGTGTCTTTGTTCTGGAGAGAAGCGCCCGTGTCGCTGACTTTTGTGAACTAGAGAAGGATCTTGTAAAACCTTTTCTCCTTCATACTCCCCCCCACCCCTCCTCTTTTACCCCTTTGATTAGATGTTCCCTCATCGTCAAAAAAAAAAATGTAATTTCGTTAGTCTGGCGGCCACTTTCTTTGAACATTAGCTCGCTTTCAGCTCCAACTTCAATTAGAAGGAGTTGATTTTGAGAGATCAACAAAAGAACCGACCAAAGCCTTATTAAAGGTCCTAAGAAGATCTCCCGGGTTCTTTGAGAAGCAGTTAAGGAAACAGTGTGCCCTCCATCATATTCTGTTACCGTATTTTATTCGGACTCCAAAGGAAAGTGTCGCTTGGGGGAGGGGGGAAGCACTTTGATGAGCGGCGGCCGCGGCCCCTTTTCACTCAGCGGGCTCCCCCTTCCTTCTCCGCCACCTCCTCGCCCCGCGCCCGGTGCGCTCTCGGTGCCCTACCCGGCGGCCCCGCAGCGCCGGCGATCCCCACCGCGAAACGCCCGGCGGCTCCTTGATTCGCCCTCACACTTACTCCGGTTCAAACTTTTCACTCCGCCTGTTGAGGTGGAGGGGAGGGGGCGGGGGGAGATTAAGAAGAAGCGGTAGGAATTCCTCGAAAGGGGGTAAGTAAAGTCGTGCCTAATATTCAGGAGGAGGTGCCATTTAAAAGAATTGCCTTACTCAGTGTTGGGGCGCGCTTTTTTTGCGCTTTGAAAAGTCTACCCAGGTAGACGTGTTTTGAGAAGTTTGTTCGACTGGGAAATGGGCTTCGCCAGTACGAACTATCCGGGGAGATCGCTCAAGAATGCTCCGGCGGCATGAGGGAAGAAAACTGAGGGCAGGGTCTGTGGCCACGTTTTCCACCAGATTGTCCTTAGTAAAAGGAGCCAGTGTGAAAGACAAAGTTTTCTATCCAAAGCTTTCGATTCAGAAGTACAGTGTATGTGTAAATGGGAGGGGACGCTGGGAGCCGACATTTCAAAAGAAGTGTTCAGGATTTGCAAACACCTATCGTGGGGACTGGGAACCCCAGGAGACGTCGAAGAGCAGGTAAGTGGCCGTGCCTCCCCTGCGGGTGCCGCTCGCGGGCACGGGAGTCCTGAGGTGCCGAGCACTCGGGGCTGCTCCCGCGCTCAGCAAAGTAGCTCGGACCAGCACGAGCCGCCCGTCGCGTGTGACTGCGGGTGGTGGCGTGGTGCATGAAGACTCTGGCGCCCGCGGCGGCGGGAGAGGGGCCGGAGGCCCGTAACCCTCCAGCCCGCAGCTCCCGGCTCCTCGCGCCCATCGGGTGGCGTGCCAGAGAGCTAAGGAACCGGTTCTCCAGCACCTCGCCTCCTCTCTGCCACTCCCTCCAGGGCGCCAAAAGGGCGAGAGAAGGGCGGGGAGCCCGGGGGCGGCCTCAGGGCCAGCGTTCCCCTCCGCGGCTAGGGCTCCCGCGCGGGGCTCTCCTTGCTCGTCTTGCTCTGCGCTGCGTTTGCCAGTCTAGCCACAGAGTTAGCGCGCCACCGGGGCTGGGCGGGGCGGGCGGGCGGTGAGGGCGGGGTGCAGGGGGCGGGGGAGGGCGGGGGAGCGCGGAGGTAACCCCCGGCTCGTGCTGCCATTGCCCGGCTCCCTGTCACTCAGCCCGCGCGGGGCCGGGGATTGGCAGCCTAACCCCGTTACGCACTCACCTCGCGTTCACATACCCGGGGAGGGCAGTAGAAAGGTGATCAATCTTCATCAGGCTACATTTCCAATCACCTAAACAACCCGGCGAGACAAGCCACTCCGACAAGGTAACTTGCTTGATTTATTTAGTTTGCAAAGTGCCTCTGCAGGACTTCCCCAGCCCCCACCGCCTCCACGCTGCACGGAGTGCCACGGCAACCTCGAGCCACCTCCCAGCTCTGCCCCTCTCACCCCCATCTCCTCCTTGCGGCCCCCTCGGTGCGGTCCCGGGCGAGGCACTGTGTCGGGAGCGTGTGGGGCTTTGCAAACAAAGTGTCTGTGCAATAAAGTGAAACCTGGAGGGACACGCACAAAGCCACTAGAAAGAAAGAGAAAGGGAGGAGGGAAGTTGGGGAAAGAAAGAAATCCGGCAGGTCCCTGACCCACCGCCCGGCCCCGCGGGTAATTCCTGTGCCGCTCTGTTTTGCAGGTTGGCCGCCCAGAGGGTCTGTGTGAGGGCGCGAGGTAGATGGTGAGCGGCCCCGGCAGCTGAGGGCAGGTAAGGAGAAACCCGCTGGCCGCCCGGGACTCTGGGAACGTTGTCGGTGGCTCTTGCCTCCCCCTCCTCAAACGGGTCCCTGCTTCCCCAGTCCCTGGCATGGGGGGAGGGGGCGGGGCTGGGAAGCCGCCTGGCTCCCCTCTTGCTGAGCGGAGGACCCCGGAGCTCCGCTGCGGCCCCGCACCCCTCCCCCGCCTCCTCCGAAGTAACACAGCTGAAGTGCTAAGTTTGACGAAAGTCTTTGAAAACTCACATTGCAGTCTAGCAGAGTGGTCACAGCTGAGTCCCATTCTCCCTTGGCCCCTGCTCTTTCCCTTCTGTCGCCTTCCCTGCAAACCGAGTTCTCCCGGCCCAGGCCGTGGGTCGCTGGGGAGAGGAGCGGGAGACTTTTCTAGCTCTAACTTCTTTCTTTCCCTGAACTCTTCTAGCCCGGGTCCCAGGTCTGCTTTAAGTTCCTGCGAAGCGGGCTAAAGCGACAGGTCCTCTGGGGTCTCCGTCCCACTCTTCCGGCGCTACTTCCTGACTCCTGATTGTAGCACCTCAGTTTTGGGGGCAACTTGGGGAAGCCAGGCGTCGACCTTCCTGCCCCGGGCAGCGCGAGCTACGCCGCAGAGGCCTAGTTCTCTAGTCTGGATCGGGTCCTGGGGCGCCGGTTCAGCTAGTAGGATAAGCGGGAAGCGCACCAGACCTACTGCACTGAGGCTTCCCAAATCCGCCAGACCCTTGGGGCGCTGGTCAGGTCACCTTTCGACCCCGGCCGGGACCCCATTGTCCGCAGCCAGGACCAGCTTGCTCTGGGGAAGCACGGCCTGCGGCTGTGGCGAGGTGCGGGTGATCTCGGGTGGCGTGTTAGAACCGCCACCTATACGGTGGCGCCTTCTGGTCGCCTCAGCCGAACCTGGGCTCGAATGGTCGAAGTGTGGGTAGGATTCCGGATAAGCAATCTCTCAGCGGCCAGGCACAGAGAGGTAAACCGAAGAGCGGCTGTGGGCTCTAGGGCCGGGACCCAGCCGCGGAGACTCTGGAAGGAGGTACTCTACTCAGTGGGCAATGCGTCCCAGAGAGGCCCAGGTGCCGCGAGCCCTCCGCAGTGCCTCACCTTGGCTCTCTGGAGTCTACCTGTCCTTCCCACTTTCAAAAGCATTTGAAACAAAACGAAACAACCCCTCATGCTCTGGGTCTCCTGCCGCCTTGAGGTCGAGGGGATGTTTGCTTGTGTGGTGTGATGCCCTCTCCCACCGGAACAGATTTTTGCTTAGTCTTGGGACCTAGCACACTCTGCGGTTTGGGCTCTGACCTCCCAAGTTTGCCCCTGATTTTAACCTCTCCTCACTCCTAGCGTCGTCCAGCGAGTGTCTGGCCCATTCCAAGCCCGAAAAGAGGTGATAATGATCCAGAAATTTTACTTTTCAAAGAAGCTATGGTCTTTGGGCTAAGGCCTTATAGAGCCGAGTTCTGCACAGATCCATAGCCTGCGTCACCTCCCCATCCTGTGACTCCTTCCTCCGGCAAGACCAGGAAGCCGAGATGGCTTGGAATGACGGTTTCGGTGTGTCTCATGTCTCCATAGGCCGGGCCCCTAGACGCAACAGAGCTTGAAGGACTGCGCAGTGGGAGCCCCGCACTGCGCCTGGCCCCGGCCCCCCTGGATCCGTCGGGGCGCCTCCACGCAGCTGTTAGCATGATGTCTTACCTCAAACAACCCCCATATGGTATGAATGGGCTCGGTCTAGCCGGGCCAGCCATGGACCTCCTACACCCCTCCGTGGGCTATCCGGGTGAGCATCGACCCCCATACCCCCTCCCTTACAAATCTGGGGGATCCCCAGCCTCTGGGTTTGAGTACAAATTTTATCCCTGATTAGGCCCAGAGAACCGGTTGCCTAGTCTCTTACAGTGCAGGGCGTGCTGACTCGGAGGGCAGATCGTGGTCGGGAAGTAGGGCCAGGGTGGCTAAGACGTGAGACGTGAGCCCTCCAGCCCGGCCACACCGGCAACTTCTCTCCAGTTGTCGTAGCACTGCCAGCACAGGGCGCATTTACCCAAGGCTTCATTTCCCATGGTTGGGGTGTGTGTGAGAGAGAGAGACTGAAAGAATCTATGCCTTTCCCCCTCAACACTGAACGAGGAATATGGACACTCGCTTGGCCCTGACAGGAAAGGCCGAGCTTGCCTTATGCAAAGCAACTGGCTGAGGTAAGGAAGAGGGATTCTCCCTCATAATTAAATTGTCCTCTAGATGGGTGGCCTGCACCAACTTCTACACTGTTGATGTGGAAGACTTGAGCCAAATCCTGGCCTTCTTGTCTAGGTTCCTTTTCTTAACCTCCATTTATTACCTCGGAAAGTGTTTTCCAGGACATGTTTAGGCACACCGCTTCCCCACCCTCCAGTCAGGGAGAGTGTTGGCAGGGGGGCAGCGAAGGAAAAAAGATTGTATAACTTCTCTTCCTTTCTTAACCTCTGAGAGGCAGGGAAGGGGGCAGCTCTGGAGTGTCAGAGACAATCAGGAGTGTTGGTGTGCCAGTCAGGCACACCTGCAGTTTCTCCCACCTGTGGCCTGTCAGGCTCACCTCCTTGGGGAGTTCTTTTTTTGCTCGGAGCTCGGCTTTCTTTTGCAACGACCTGGTCCAGGGCCTGCCAGGGTCCTGTCCGTATCCTCCAGCACGAGTCCGCGTGGCCACCACTGACCCGACGCGCCCCCGCGTTTCCCTTCAGCCACCCCGCGGAAGCAGCGACGCGAGCGCACCACCTTCACGCGCTCTCAGCTGGACGTGCTCGAGGCACTCTTCGCCAAGACTCGCTACCCAGACATCTTCATGCGCGAGGAGGTGGCGCTCAAGATCAACCTGCCAGAGTCCAGAGTCCAGGTGCGCGCACGCGGAGTTTCCAGGGTCCGGGGAGGGGTGCTGGGGCTGGTTAGAGAGGGCCTCGTTGGGATGTGGTCTGGTGTAGGGGCGGGCTTACAGGCTGGGCAGCCCCTCTCAGACTCCCCCTAGCGCTGGGCTCGGGCCTGGCAGAGGGGACAAAATTAAAGGAAATAGATTAGAGCCCTGAATTGGGCCGTTGGCCCCGGGGCGCCTTCACTCTCTGAAGTCGTTTTTAGGCTTGCAGGAGGCCAAGCCCGACACTTGTCCCCTGCCTCTTCGGCCACCCCAGGGCTTGGCAGTTTCCTTCCGGGTCTTGAATTCTGCCTCCGCCCTGGACTTGCATCCCGGGAATCCTGGAAATGAAAGAGTGGGGCTTGGCCAAAGCCTGGTCCCCTGATTGGAAGTGTGCCCCACGGGTGGCGGCAGTGTGATTAGACCTTTTTCTTTGCTCTGAGAGGATGCAGAACGCAAAATCTGGCTACCAGCTTTGCTATTTCTCGGTTTGTTTGTTTGCGATGAAAGGGCCCCAAAAATACTGTTCGGATCATAACTCAGAACTCTTCTCAAAGGCCTTTTATCTTGCCTTTCTCCTCCCAGAGGCTCGAGAGAACAAGAATGCCATGTCTTGTACCCGGGCCTTCCAAGAGGAGTGAGAACTTTATGACTGTCTTATTTGGCTCCCCACTTGGAGCCAAGAAGTCCAACGAAATTCTGTTCAGGCTTCCTTCCGTAGTCCCCCTCTAATTCAGCCTCCTGCTCCTACCCACATTTCTCTCCCGGCCCAGCACCAGGCCTCCATGGGGCAGAGTGGCTCCGGCTTAGACTTGGTGACTGTCCCCCATTCCGCGGCATGCTCTGTGCCTCTCCACAGTTTCCCGAGCTCTATTCACAGAAGACAGGGCCTCCGTACATTCATAGATCTGTTGGGAAGCGGCCAACAGCAGCAGTTTAGAGATGGCTGAACTTTTGGCTGGACAGGCACAAATGTTCCGCCCTCCGACAGAGTTGAGCTGGGGGTGGGGAGGTGCACATCCCTACTTTGCCAGAGGAGGGTCTTTGAGCAGAAGGATGGGGGAGGGTGGAGCAGCGAATGCAGGGTCTGGCCGGGCCGGAGATGGGGAAGGGTGGAGGCGTCGATTGGAGAGGGATGCGGTTCCTAGGCCGGAGTCGGTCCAAGAGGCAGGGGAGTGGCAAGCTCTACTCGCCCCCTCACACGCTCTTCCCCACTCGGCCTGCCGCAGGTCTGGTTCAAGAACCGCCGCGCCAAATGCCGCCAGCAGCAGCAGAGCGGCAGTGGTACCAAGAGCCGCCCAGCAAAGAAAAAGTCGTCCCCGGTGCGGGAGAGCTCGGGCTCCGAAAGCAGCGGCCAGTTCACGCCGCCTGCTGTGTCCAGCTCCGCCTCGTCCTCCAGCTCCGCATCCAGCGCCTCAGCCAACCCCGCGGCGGCAGCGGCTGCAGGCCTGGGCGGGAACCCGGCGGTGGCGGTCCCGTCGTCGTTGAGTACGCCTGCTGCTTCCTCCATCTGGAGTCCGGCCTCCATCTCTCCCGGCTCAGCGCCCGCTTCCGTGTCGATGCCCGAGCCTTTGGCCGCACCCAGCAACGCATCGTGTATGCAGCGCTCGGTAGCTGCAGGAGCCGCCTCGGCCGCAGCCTCCTATCCCATGTCCTACGGCCAAGGCGGCAGCTACGGCCAGGGCTACCCCGCGCCCTCCTCTTCCTACTTTGGCGGCGTGGACTGCAGCTCGTATTTAGCGCCCATGCACTCGCACCACCACCCGCACCAGCTCAGCCCTATGGCACCCTCCTCCATGGCGAGCCACCATCACCACCATCCCCACGCACACCACCCGCTGAGTCAGTCCTCAGGCCACCACCACCACCACCACCACCACCATCACCACCACCAGGGCTACGGCGGCTCAGGGCTCGCCTTCAACTCTGCCGACTGCTTGGATTACAAGGAGCCTGGCACTACCGCGGCATCTTCCGCTTGGAAACTCAACTTCAACTCGCCTGACTGTCTGGACTATAAGGACCAAGCCTCATGGAGGTTTCAGGTCTTGTGAGCCCAGGAGTGGGAGGAAGAGGAGAAGAAACGCAACTACCTGCGCCCTCCGTGATCCCCATCCTGTTGTTGCTGCTGCTGCTGCACCGCCCGCCTTTGCCTCGGCTTCTCCAGACCCGAAATTTCATGCCCCCAAAAGATGCCCATTGCTGCACTGCCGCCCTCATCTTTGTGCCACTTGCTTGGGGGATGTGCAAACCCTACCCACCCCTTGGATGGGGGGACCGGTGCTTCGGCTTGGCCAACAAGTTGTATACAGGAGAGCTGTGTGCTCTCCTCAGCCCCCACCGAACTCCCAAGTCGCCCTCTTCTAGTCTTTCTGGACATTTACTATGTGTGCACTTGCAGCCTTCGGAGGCTCTTCGCTCTGTCTTGCTGTTTGAGCCCTACACTTTAATTTATTCTTTCTGGACACTGGAGTCACTAACTGGCATGTGTCTGCCTGTTGGGAGTGTACCCACACTCTACTCCAAATCAAAACAACCACTAAGCGTTTCTCGCCTGCAGACTGCCACCCCTTCAGCTGCCCTCAGCCCCGCTCCCCGCCTGCAGGCCAGAGCCTCCTGGCATTTCCTCTCCTGCCCGATGCGCTTGTAGGAGACCCAAGGGAGGAGCGCGTCCTTAGCCTCTCGCGCACAGCCCCGCCCTGCGTAGAACTGGCTCAGGCTTCCGCCTCGGCGGGAATGCTGTATATAGTCAGGTCCGTTCCAGGGACCATTTAAACTTTTTAGTTGCTGTTGGTTGAACTGAGCATATCTTGTCTTAGAGCCCAAGAAATAGAACTTTAAGATATATACAACATATATATATATATATATATACACACACACACACACACATATATAAAACAAAAGCAAAAAATATTTTCCCTCTGTCCCCTTTCCTCTCTTCCTCAAACAATGGCGCTTTTACTTTTTCAGTTGTTGCAAAATTTCCCTGCCCTTTCACACTTTCTCCCTCTGTGTATTTATTAAAGAAAATCGTTTGGTTTCAGGAAGCTGCGTGCGGAGAATCGGGAAGGTCCTGGAGTCTGAAGGAAAGAGTCAAGTCAGGGCACAGGGGAGGGGTTTAGGCTGGGAGGGGGCGCAGGACTGAGCCCTTCACCAGGTCTAAGCACAAGCTCACAGTTCTGGTTTAGAGACCAAACCAAAACCAAAAGAAAGCAAAAAGATAAAAATATAGTATTATGGGAAAACAAACAAACAAAAAACCCAGGCCCCAAACCCAGGTTCAATTCTTCCGTCGGCTTCTCTCTCTTTAAACAACCCTGTTTTGTCTAGTGAGTTTTTAGTGCACCTTCATTCTCCGAAATCTACGGAGAGCCCACGCCTGTATATCAATTTTGGCTTTGGCCGTTTCGTCCAGTAGGTGGGAAAGTAATTTGTAAATTTGATTTGTCCGATGTGAAGATCGCAAATTACTTGTTGAAATGTAAGGCAGTCCCTTTCCTCCCCCCTTATCTACATTATTTCCCGAAAATAAATGCAAATTAATGAACGGCTTGTCAGTGTTGCTCTTCTGCTTCCAGCCCAGGTCCTGGTCTTGGGTGGGTGGAGGGAACTAAAAAGCGGAAATCTCCGTGTTAATAACCCGCGTGTTAATAACCTATGTGAAGCTGCAGGCCAAAGAAACGCTCTCCTAGGGAGGCCCCCCCCACCCCCCGCGTCGGTCAGCCCGGCCTCTTTCCCCAGGCGTTTTGACCCCGTATCCCCTCTCGCCATCGCGGACAGAGACAGGTGTCAGGACTCAATTCCCGAAGCAATTCCTTTCTCTTCAGAGGCAGGAGCCTGGCACTGATTTCTTCACCCTAATTGCCGCCTGCACCAGAAAGAAGAGGGGGAGGGGAAGAGGGTCGGGAGGCGGGAAGGGATAGCTCTGTAATGCTCTCAGAGCTGAGCCAAAAAGGGAAAGAAAACAAAACGACAAAAAAACCCGATCCGTGTCTTGCATGTTGGCAACAGACAACCTTCCTTTTTGCTGAGCTGTCCCGAGTGGCTTCATGGCGGCTGGGGGAATCCGAGTCATCCCTTCCACGTGCTAAGATGTCCCTTTAAACCCTCAGACCCTGCCAGAAGTAGCCAAACTATCTTTGTTCGTATTAAAACGCAAACACAAAAATCTGGAAGAGTCGATAGGGACGCGTTTCACTTTGGCAGGGGAAGCAGACTTCTGGATTGCAGCAGGGAGTCGGAAGGAGGGTTCCACCTTCCCCTGAGGAAGACAGGGGTAGAGGTGGGGGTGGGTTGGGATGATGCTCCAGAAGACCCAGTGTCCCACCCTTTTTGGTCTGAAACCTCCTGGGCGTAAGGCCCAGAAGCTGCTCAACTTGTCCACAGGAGGGAAGGAAATAAGGAAACAACGAAAAGTTTCCTGCGAAGTGACCGACACACCCTATTCTTTTTATTCCGTGTGAGACCTGAGAGCACAACTTGAGGCCGGGTTTGAAGAACGACCCCTCTTCCGGGGTTCCGTGCCCAGCTGTCTCTTGGCTGCGAGACCCGGCTGGAGTGAAGCTTTCTCAGCCACGTCCTCCCTCCCGACTCCGTCCGTAGGTCCGGCTCGGGCGCACCACCCCTTCCGATTCTATAAATAAGCCCATCAGCCCCCTACTCCGCAAAGGTCCGCAGAAGGGCGCAGCCGCGGCCTCGCTGAGCTTCACCCTGCGGCGCCGCCGGCGGAAGGAGACCCGGCGCGCAGGGCCGCTGGGCGCCGTGGCCCCTGGGGTGCGCGGCCCGCACGTGCCGGGGAGTCTGGGCCGGTGGCCGGACAAAGAGGCTTCTCGCTGTCGCTGCATGGGCTTGGGCGCCCGGCTGCAGGGTCTCCTTGCTCGACCGACCTGCCTGGCCTGCCCTAGTGCCGCCCTGGCTCACGCAGCCGCCACTAGGGCCGCTCCAGGCCTATGTTCTGGGCTGCCTGCGCCGGCAGCTCCTTGAGGTGGGTTCTGTGCGTCCCAGCAGTCCTCCTGGCTTCGCGGTGGAATGAAACCACGAGACGCGGCTCTGCACTCGCTTGGACAACTGTGTGACCTCCGGAACAAGGTACCCAACCCTCAGGGCCTCATTTTCGTCGCATTTATTATTTGGCCCCCCTCTGTCGGGGACGTTCCAGAACTTCACACTTTGGGCCGAGGCTGCGGGCAGGCAGGTGAAACGCATCACAGTGGCCCCGGCCACTCGGCGGCGTCTAGAAGCTTCGGCGCCTGCGTACTCAGGCAGACCGGGGACCAGCGGCAGGGCTCGTGGAGACCCGGCGGGAGTTCCCGCCCGGGTGACGAAGCCTCGAGAAGAGGCACGTGCTTCTCCCTGGGCTTGCTAGCCAGCTCCGAGGCCCGCGGCGCTGGGCGGAAACGAGGAGCGGGAAGGTGGTGAGACACTTAAGGCCGCCGCGACGCGGGAGCTTGGGGGAGCAGGGAGGGTGTGTGGGCTGCCGGAAGTGGCCGGACGGAGTTGGGGAGCCCACGCGGTCCCGAGTCCAGGCGGCGGCGGCAGGAACGCTGATGGTTCCTCCCGGCCGGCCACCTGTTACTGGCAGGTTCTGTGAGAACCGCCCTCAGCTCGCCCTTCTACTGAGGGAAGAGGTTTGTACTGTTTGCATTTTGGTGTTCGTGACACAATAGAAGCAACTAGAATTGAAGCAATGTAAGACGATTAAGCAACTTCAGAACATTTAGTAACTTTAAGTGTTAAGACGTCAACAGTTTTGTTCCTTTGAGAGCTCAACGAAATCTCCGTGTTTTCTGCTCATGGCTTGTGTTCTCCGGTCAAACTTCGAAGGCAGAAAAGTCTCCCTTTCAGTGAACTTGTGTGAAGTGTTTTATGGCTAACGGATAGGTCATATTTGTGATATTTTAAATAAGTTTTAAAAATTATTGACACCTCAGGAGCACCGCGTTAATTTCCTGAAGCTTTGAAAAGATTCAGTGAAGTAACATGGTCTGTTGTAGAGCTTTTCATTATTTTATAGCTACTCAGTAGCTACTGAGGGCATATGGAGACATTTCTCAACATGGTAAAAAAAAAAAAATTTTTTTAAATTCTTAAAGCTGTGGGGTATTAAACGTGAGAGGAAAAACAGGTAAAAAGGCGCTGAGTGTCAGCAAATTTATGCCTGGCACATTACAGAGACCCCCAAAAATGAAAGGTTTCAATTTTTGTGTCAGAATTCCTAGTTTTTTCATACATTTTGATCAAAATATTTCTTAAATTGTTTTTTTTTTCCTTTCAGTTGTGAGAATGGTAAGTTCATTACTTGGGCGGAATAACTGAATGTTATTGATGTCATTAGGCACTGACAAGCACCGAGGTTTTCTTTAGAGATACAGAAATAAAATGTATCTGATATATTAAATGTAGTTAATATATACATTATTGGTAAAGAAAATCTGTATCATTACTATTCAAGACCAAAAAAAAAATCACTTGGCTGCTGTTGCAGAATTAATTTAAGAACAGCATCAAGATAGATTTATAAAATTCCTTAATTGAAAACCTAACAAGTTCTCAACGAGTTATTCTGTGTTTTCCATACGATCTCTCCCTTCCCCCATGCATTTTTATGTCGAAAATGAGAATGAAAAAAGCTCATTAGCTCATTAATTTTTTGAAATTTATTTTTAATTGGAGTAGCTCATTAACTTTAACTAAGGAATATTTATATTCAATAGTACCTAAAATAAAAACCACCAACTGAAAAGATGAATGCTAAATAATAACAATGCATTGCTTATTCTGACAAGGAGAAAACATCTCTATTATCTTTAAGAAAGAATCTGTTTAATTAAATGTGTGAGTGTCTAGAATACACTTATTTGAAAAAGGGTTTTTTTGTGTGTTTTTTTTTTTGGTGGGGGGTGGGGCCGTGTGTTGTAGATGGTTCCTGAGAAATCAATTTTACCTTAGTCATCCTATTTGTATTTATTGATATCTGAAAAACGAATTGGATATTTTTGGTGGGAGAGGGAAACATGCGATTTTGACTTAGTAATTCTTTAATTGTGCTTTTAATGAGTTAGATTTTACCTTACTTTAGGTGCAGTCTTTCAAAAGTTTTTAAAAATAAAAAATATTTCCTGAAAAACTTGCAGTTGTTTAGGTGAAATGGCAGTTATGTAAAATAGTCAAAGTTGAAACTGCTGTTAAATATATCCACTTTTTTATTAGAAAAAAAATAAAGCAAACAAATGTATGGTGTGCTCACAAATAAAATGTATCACCTAATTATGAAACTTACACATTCATATTTCTATAACCGTTACTTCAAAGATGGAGATAAGCTTTAAAATATTTTGGAGTTTTTTCTAATCAAATAGTACGATTAAATGACAACTTTCAAAATTTAAACATTGAAAATCTATTATGTTTCTAAAAATTGTACCCCTCTTACTGGCTCTGAATAACTTAATTGGTGACTGATGAAATAAAAGACACAAAGTTCCATTCCATTCCAAGTGTCATAAATACTTCGTTTTTTGAAGGTTAATATTATTAAACATCTTATAAATACTGCCTCAGGAAATTTTAAAAATACTTTTAAAGTAGATTGTGAAATTAGGATTTAAAGGATGAATCACAATTTTTCCAGGATTGAAGTGGAGTGTAAGTAAGTCATAAGTAATTTTGACGTTTGGGGTAAAATTAATTAAAATGTAGGAATAAATGGTCTTTGATTCAACAACTTGATGTCTAAAGAGCTTGTAAAATATTTTTAGTACACAAATATTCTTAGGTCTCTTCAAAGCTCGAAATGCTTATAAAGATGTACCATCATCTGTCATAGCTATTTAAATGCAGCAATCATACTTTCTTTTTAAAGTTTATTTTTAAAACTTTATTGTGAAATATACATACAAAAGAAAGTATAAAATGGGTTTATACAATTTAAAGAGAAAGGAAAATTTAAAAGGAACAAAAAGTTCTCTAATACTTTAAAAAGTAGATTTGAGATAAGTTCTAATATCAGTGTTTAAATTTGATGTAACATACATTATATCTGTTTATGTCCCAGGGATTTTTCTAAATCCTTTAGTATAGTGACTATTAATATATAAGGACACTTTTTTAAGGCAGAAAAACAGTTAAAATCATAGGATGTAAAAGTTCTATAGGTCTTTGAAAAATCCATAGTGTTTCTTTATTCATGGAAAATTGTGTTTTATATCTCCTTATATTTTACGACAAAGCACCAAAAGAATCTATCTCCTTTTTGCTCAACGATGGGTGTTTGACCTCATCCAAAGCTGTGGCTTCAACTCTTGATTTCATTACTGGTGACTCTCAAATCTATATCTATACCTCACACCTCTCTGTTGGACTTCATATACCTGTACATACACTGAAAAGAGGCCATGATAAGATGTCTGGGTCTTGCTTCATAATAATAGAGGAAGAGAGGGAATGGTTGAAATATAAATTAAACAAGATTATTATAAGTTTTTAATTATTGAAGCTGAGTGAGAATACATATAATTTCATTACACTCTGTTTTTGTCTGTTTAATTTTTTTCCATAGTAAGAGATGAGTAAAAATACTCATTTGTGGAAAGTAGTCTTTGCAGTATATAGAGGAAATTGAGTTTCCCATCTTTGGAGTCCCTACAGTATTGTTCACATATATTACTTCTTTATCTGCTCTCAAGTCTTATAAGATTGGTTGGTGTGAAGCTTAGGGTGGTTTGATTATTTACTCAAGATCACATAATTGGTTAAGTGGCAGAACATGGCAGAACTCAGTTTTCAGATTCCATGTTTGACTACAGGAGCTACCTAAAAATTTCAGTATGTTAACAATTAATTTAGAAAAAAACCACCATATTAGTTACAAATCAGATTACCAGACTGCTGTCAATGAAACATGCTTTATCTAAGTTCAAGTTGTAAAATTTGAGTTTTGGTAACTGAAATTTATTTCCTAGGACATTGTTATATTTACCTTTCTGGGCATCTCTTCCAATATCATTTAATGAGTGTTCAGGAATATATTAACAGAGCATTAAATGAAAAGACTAGTCATACCAGGTCTATCTCACCTTTTAATTTCTTACTAATACTTAATTTCTAAGTAATTTAAAATTTATTTCACTGTTTGTTCATGTTTATGAGTAGTGTTTTTATTCTTCCCTGAGCGTTTCTTGCTCCTCAGAGGGTTGCTTTGCTATGTTATAGGAGGTCTAATATGGGGAAAGTTGTGTAAACCAGATATGGAATTGGGATTAGATTAATGACTCTGTAAATAAGGCTTCATTTGTTTGTAAACAGTATTTGGAGTCTTTTTTCTGATTATGCTAACTTGGGAACATCAGGTTTTTAAGTTTGTAGTTTAATTTTTAACATCTTACTAAGCAAATCCTGTCTTTTTAGGGTAAAATTTATTTTTCAGAGCTAACTCTGCAAAGTAAAAAATGGTTAACAAGTTGGGGAATATAGATCGCATAACTTTATAGATATTGGTTTCTTTTTTTTTTGAAAATAAAAAAACAGAAGTCTTGTTTAAACAGTATCATTATTTCTTCAGGTTTTAAAAACCATTCATCTCATGCTTCTGTTCCTGCTACTGACCTCTTCAGTTTTTCTCTTATTTGATGTAGCAAAGCAAAGCTTGTCTGCTTGTGCTTATTAATGTTTGGAGAAGAAAAAGCTAGCATCTCTTTTCTCCCTGTATTTCTTCGTGTGAGGCATGAACCATCATATACTCAGATCAGCACTTGATAATTCCTACATGCCTTTTTATTTGTATATTTTGGAATTGAGAGTCTCCCCTTGCCTCGAGATTGTATTCTACTCAATAATAGCTAAATCTTTTATTCCTAAAGGGATTGGAAGTCAGTGGGGGTCCTAGAGTGAGAGAGAGAAGTATAAGAGATAGGATGAAATTTTCCTTTACTTGAAGTGCTTGCCGCTGCCAAAGATACATGGTAGGTCTGTTTGTTGAGTGAATGAAAGAATGAAATCCAGTCATCAGACTTGCAACAGATTTAAATGTTGTTTATCTCAGATACAGAGTTGCTTTTTATGTGGTAGTCAGTTTAAGTGGATTCTATAGCATGTTTTCTTAATCTCCTTAATCATCTTTAGAATCAAGATCTTTTTGGTTACTTATCACTCTTACATCCTTTGTTAGATGTAAAACCATTTCAAAATTTAGTTCATTAAAATTTTAAGTTATGAAATATATTTTAAAGTCCAAAAAATGTGTATGTATCTTTTATCAATTAGTTGTCAACTTATTATGAAATCACCATACTAAGGTCAAGGAGAAGAGCATTATTGTGTGCATGCTCAGTTGTGGCCGACTCTGTGACCCTGTGGATTGTAGCCTGCCAGGCTCCTCTGTCCATGGGATTTCTCAGGCAAGAATACTGGAATAGGTTGCTATTTCCTTCTCCAAGGGATATTTCTGACCCAGTGATATAATGTGCATCTCCTGCATTGGCAGGTGAATTCTTTACCAGTGAGCCACCCAGGAAGCCCACAAAGCATTATTGGGACCACAGAAATTCCTGAATATTCCTTGCCCATTACAATCACTTCTGTCTCTTCAGAGGTAACCACTGTCTTATCATTTATAGTAATTTTTTTTGCATTTATTTCTCTTTTAAAAAATTGATCACCTGTACATGCATTCCTAACTGGTATGTATTTGTTCTGAATTTTATATGAATAGAATTACTTTTGTAACTTGCTTTTTTCACATAACTTTATAAGGTTCATCCGTGTCATTGTGTTTCTATAGTTTATTCACTTTTCTTGCTTTATGCTGTATAGTACTCCGTTGTATAAATATACAATAATTTATTTAAACTTTTTACTTTATATTGGAGTATAGTTGATTAACAATGTTAGTTTCAGTTGTACAGAAAAGTGATTCAGTTATACATACAGATGACTTGTTCTGTTGGTAGGTATTTGCGTTATTTCTAGTTTGGGAAAATTATAAGGATGCTGCTCTGAACATTGTTTTATGTGTATCCTAGTACACATAAAGATGCAAATCTCTCAAGTACATCCTAGGAGGGAAATTTCTGAGCCATAAGGGATGCATATTTTCAACTTGACTAGATACTGGCACAGTTTTCCAAATTGGTTGTGTAAATTTTTATATTTTCAAATAGTGTATGAAAATTGTGGTTACTCCATATCTTTGCCAAAGCTTAGTATTATTAGCATTTTAAAATTTTGTCAATTTGTTAGATGTGTAGTAATACATGTAATGGTTTTAATTGTATTTTCTTGATTAGTGGTGAGATTGAGCCCTTGTTTTTATATTTGTTGTTTATTTGGATATTTTCCTTTGTGGAGTGCCTGTTCTTAAATTTCCCTCTTTTTTTTTGATTGTCTATCTTATCTCTTTGATTTGTAAGAGCTCTTTACATATTCTGCATTCTGGTCCTTTGTCACTTATATGTATTGCATATATTTTTCCCATTTTGTGGATTGTCCTTTCATTCTTTCTTAAGGTGTTTTTGAGTAGCTTAATGTGTTCATCTTTTCCTTTATGATTGGTGCTTTTTGTGTATCATGTTTAGGAAATCCTTTCTTACCTCATGATCATGAAAATATTCCCCTATATTTTCTTATAAATTATTTCTTTTTAAAGTTTTGCCATAGATGTTTATCATCTTTTTTGTAGTATGCAGTATTTGGCAATGGTTCCTCTTCTTCCTTCTTGAAACTTCATCTGCTCACATGACTGCAAATGTCATTTTTGTGTTGCTAATTCCAAAAATCTGTATTTTTGGTATTGACTATACTCATTAGCTGAGATCTTTATTTCCAACTGCCTTCTGGATCTTTCCACTTGAATGTCTTGCAAATATCTGCAAATGTATCAGTTCAGAGCTCATTTAAAAGTCTTTATTGTTTTCTGTTTAGATTAATCATCATACAAGCCAAAATACATGGTGGAATCTTTGATTCTTCTTTTTTTACCTTCTCTCATCCAAATATCCATCATGTCCAAGTGATTCTGTTTCTGAAATGCATGTGAAATCTATTCATTCCCTTTTCTCCAGTTCCACAGTTACTGCTCAGAGTTCCACCTAGTCTGGTATAATATCTTTCTAATTGGTTTTCCTGCCTTCCTTCTATCCCCCTTTTTTAGTCAGTCATTCACACTGCTGCAGAGTTTCTTTCTAAGACACAAATCACATTTCTTTCCTGCTTTTATGGCTCTTCGTTGCCTTAATTATAACAAAAAGTTCAAATTCCTTCACATGATTTCTACCATTACTCTGCAGGACTCTCGTGTTTTAGCCACTCCAGGCTACTTATTGTTTCCCAAAGAAGCTGTGTTTCATTGTGCTTTTTTTCATGTTGTTCCCTCTGCTTGGAATAGTCTTCCTTCCACCCATTCCCACTGGGAAAGTCCTATTCCTTCCACCACCATTCCCAGAAAGAATTAATCCTTCCTGTCTCTGGGCTTCCCATAGCACTTTGTTTATACCATTATTGCAGTACTTATTGCTTTATATTTATTACTTTATATATCTGTTTCCTATGCTAGACTGTGAAGTTTTTGAAAACAGAGTACATTTTATTAGAATCTAGCAGTGCTTGGTACAAAATAGTACTCAATAAATATTTGAGTTAAAGAATTATACTAACCTTAAAAAGGAAAATAGAAGCATATGCATTGACTTAAGAGTTGTGAGCAGGGGGAAATGTCCATGAAAGAGTACAATGGACTGTTTTATTTGAGTGGGTTCCAGCTGAAAAGATCAGAATGTGTTGCTCTGGCTCAATGCTAACTGAAGGGGCAAAAATAATCTTGAACAAATAAAATTGAGTTTTCTTCATTTTTAAAAGGCTGACTTATGTTTCAAATGGACTTAGAATACAAAGTTTATTTTCAAGAAGTAAGAAATTCACATTACTGCTGAAGAAATTTGTCTATTTCAGAGACCACACTAATGACATAGTTTATTACTACAAGTTTTTGTAATACCAAACACATCTGTTTTGACAATGCTTGCTTTTACTCTGTAAGGTGCTGGTAAATCAGGACAGTGACAGGTTAACAGTTCTTGCCTGTACTAGTTCTGTAGACTCCCATAAAAATGAAAACTTCTGATAACTAGAGTACAAATATTTACCTAAGGTTTGCCAAGTATAAGCATAATACAATTGAGTTGGGGCTAGATCGTTTTTTACAGTTCATCTGGAGGAAGCAGAGTTAGTGTTCAATAACATTATCTTTCTTTTCATGTTAACTGATTAGTGGTATGAACACAATTATTTCAAGTACAGAATGTTCTTAGTAGGTAAATTATAATAGCAAATTGATTTTTCATTAAAATATATTATTTATATCTGGAATTTTTGTTAGGGTAAATCCTTAAGGAAGCATTGAAAAGGTTGTCTATTTGCAGGTAAGTTATCTTTTGATGATGAATTTATGGATTTTAAAGTAAATCAGCTCCTAATCAAAAAAGCAACTTCCAGATAAATATGGTCAATTGAATACATGTGTTTATTTTCACGCTCTTGAAAACATACTAAAATGAAAATTAAGGAATAAAGAAATGCATGAACGCTCAAAGGACAAACAGAACTTGAGAGGAGATGTCAGGAGAATCTTGGAAGCTGGGACATCGGTAGGTGAGTGGTAGCTAACTTAGTAAAGAAAGCTGAAGCCTTAGTCTGTGCAGCTGCCTTTCATCTGCCACACCTGGATAGCCTAGATAGCAAATGATGGATACCAATGATTTCCAGACAGGTGGCCAGCATGAACTTGGTAGGGAACCAAAGCTCTGTCTTGGATGATCTGTTTTCAGTACATGTGTCTAAATTCTGAATCTAGGAATAACAGAACATTTGTAGCTGAAGTATGCTATGTAAGCATATATTATGAATGACTGCAGGAGTAGGATGATGGCATTTAAGAAAGACCTTCATTGGCTCTATTAATTCAACAAGGATATCATAATTCTAGATATTATACAACTATAATATCTAGAGCCACACAGTCCAGTATGGTACCCACTAGCCACATGTACCCTTTGAACTATTGGAATACAACTGATGTGGATGGAGACAGAATGTAAGTAAGGGCTTCCCAGGTGGTGCTACTGGTAAAGAACCCGCCTGCCAATGCAGGAGATGTAAGAGATGCCGAGTTGATTCCGGATCTAAAAGATCCCCTGAAGGAGGGCACAGAAACCCACTCCAGCATTCTTACCTGGAGCATCCCCATGGACAGAGGAGCCTGGCAGGCTACAGTCCATAGGGTTGCGAAGAGTGGGACATGACTGAAGCAACTTAGCACACATGTATGCAAGCGCATGATGTAAGTATAAGATTCACCCTGAGTTTCAAGACTCAATATTTTAAACTATCTCATTAATCATTTTATATTTTGTAGTTGTTTGTAGAAATGTGTAAAATATATTGTGTTAAATCTATCAATAAAACATTTCACCTGTTTCTTTTCTGTGTGAATGCTAAACAATGTTAAATTACATTTGTGCTCCTATTATTTTTCATTCTTAGAGCTCTGAATAGAGGTACTGATTCAAGGGTGGCTAGTATTGCTTTCCAATCTGTTTACAGGGAACTTAGGCCATGCTGTGCAGCATCTTTCAGCAGCACCTGGAGTACTGCAGTGGATACCTTTGCCAAATAAAACAGAATAGTTTAAACTTATCAGTATATATGTTGGTAAAATTTGTAATTTTCTTGTTCATCCATTTACCTCTTCAGTACAATTCAATCCCTATAAATTCTCTGTACCTGATTACTGAATATGGCAAGAGAAAACATGCAGTTAAGCCAACTGAAAAATACCATAGTCTTGATTACCAATCTAGCCTTGGGTTCTCAGTTTTTCTAGTTATATTTTCATGTTTTCCTAATCAACCTTAATTTAATCCTGATAGTGGCCATTTAAAATGTCTTTCATTCTTCTCAAACCCCCTATCCTTTTTCCTAGAAGATAACGTTACTTCCTGCTTTACTGAGAAAATGCTGTAGAAGGCATCGAAGAAGACTGCCTTAGACTGTCAGTTTCTCATATATATATGTTTGCCATGCCTACAGCCTGAGTGCACTCATAGCACTGTCCAGTGTTAGGCACAGTGGTTCTTGTCTCCTGTCTGAATCTCTTTCTGTGTTTTGTATTGTATACCCTTCTGCTTCCTCAGAGGTTCCTCTTTTGGCTTCTTCAGTCTTTTCTCCTTCTCTGTTGGTTTCATCTCAATAGTACTTAAACATGCTTTAACCTCTGCCATCTTAAAAAAATCCTCTCTTGAGCTCTTGTCCTCCCATACCTACCACTAGGTGGTCTGTTTAACTGTTGAGCTTCTTGAAAAAGTTTTCTATTTGTTATTTCCACTTTTCCACCTTCTATTCACTTTTTATTCACTACAATAGAGCTTCTGCTCCAGAGACTGCTTTTGCCAGAGTCACTACTAACTTACATGTTTGTGATCTGAGGGAACAGTTTTCAGGCTTAATCATAGTTAATTTCTCTATATCATTTGACAGTAATAGTCATTTTCTCTTCTATGAAATACTTTTTCCTCTTGTTTTCTGTGAGCCTCTGTTCTGGTTTTTATTCTAATTTCCCTTCTTCATAGTCTCTTTTACGACTCCACCTTTCTGTATGGAGAGAATGTGCCTGAAGGTACGTGAAAAGAAAGGAAGGCCAGGACATCCCAGCATCCCAGATGAACCCAGACTTTTAGATGTTCCTGCCAAGATGACAGACCTGTGAGAGAGCCATCTTATATACTCCATGCCCTGGAAACTCCCAGAAAATTTCAGCCTCAGTGACATCACATGAAACTGTAAAATTGCCTAACTGAGCCCAATCCATCCACAGAATAATGAGAGATAACAAAATGGTTGCTGTTTTAAACCCTAAACTTGTGGTTGTTTATTCCACAGTGGATAAAACCAAACCAAACCTTCCCTCTGTCCTGTTTACTTCTCCAGTCTCATCTCTGATAATTCACCTTTGGCACTTTAAGGTCCACCTTCAGTATGCTGCTTGAAGTTTTCTGAATGAACTCTGTTTATAGACTTTTTGCTTCCACTGTTAGCAATATTTTCTTTTTCAACTTACACCCTCCCCCTACCAAATTTCTAATCAGCTTTCAAGTTTTTAGTCAGATATCCATAAAACCCTGGGTGAATAAGTTAATTGCCTTGCTATGTCCTCTCATAGTATCAAATACTCTTAACTGGCAGTATAAGGGTTGAGAATATAATGTCAAGCAGTGTAATATTTTGCAAGTTACTTAGTCTTTTTAAGCTTCAGTTTATTCATCAGTAAAATGAGGATTATAATAACAGCACTTACCTAGTTTGTTGGGTTCATGTAAGAGTACTCAAAAATTTTAGTAATTATTGTTACTAATGCATATTATCAGTGCCTTTTCATCACTTTATCCCTATAACCTAACAAAGTGCCTGCCCCATAATATGTGCTATATAAAATGTCAGTGACTGAATGGATGAATGAATTCACGTTCAATTTCAAGCTTAGTTTTTGGGGTTTTTTTTGTTGTGGCAAAATGTATATAACATGAATTTGCCAGTTTAACTGTTTTTAACTATAGAATTCTGTGGCATTAGTTACATTCACAATGCTATGCACCCATCACCACTGTCTTATTTCCAAAGTGTTTTCATTAACCGGATAGAAACTATGTATCGTTAAACAAGAACTTCCTGTTAACTCCTTCCTCCAGAATCTAGTAATCTCTAGTATACTTTCTTTCTGTATGAATTTGCTTATTTAGGTATCTTATATAAGTAAAAACATACATCATTTTGTGACAGGTGTGTTTCACTTAGTATAATTCTTCAAGATTCTTTCATATTGTAACATGTGCCAGAATTTTCTTCTGTTTTAAGGATGAATATTCCATTGTATGTAGCAGGAGTATTTTATTCTTTTTGATACTGTTATGAGTAAAATTGCTTTCTTAATTTATTTTTCAGATTGTTCATTCTAGTGTGTAGAAACACAGCTGATTTTTGTCTGCTGATTTTGTATCTTGCAATTTTGTTGCATTTATTTCTTAGCTCTTAACAGTTTTGTTTTGTGGATTCTTTAGAGTTTTCTACCTAGAAGATCATTTAAACTACACATAGACATAGTTTTATTTCTTCCTTTTAAATATGAAAGCCTTTTATTTTTCTTGCCTAATTGTTCTGGCTAGAGTTTCTGGCACTGTGTTGAATAAAAATGGCAGAACGGGGCATCCTTGTCTTATTCTTGATTTTAAACGAAACCAAGCATTTTTTTTTCTATAAAGGAAAATCTTCCACAAAGAGAGAGTGGTCTTTCACATTTGAGATATAATACCCATTAACTTGATTTGAATGAGGAAATACAACTTATTTTTAAGAACAAGAGGAAAAATGTGTGGGATGGAAAGAGTTGGGACAAAGCTAGGCTGAAGTTGGGATGATAGTAGGTATGCGAGAACATTACAAGGCCTGACAAGATGTTCAAACAGAGGTGAAATCGGGGACATCCAAGGATCATCCCACCACTAAGAGGCAGTCCCTAGCTGCCTTAGGGCTAGATCCTGACCAAATGGACAGGACTCTAGGAGTTATTAGCACCTATAGTGGATGTTCATAAAATATAACAAGTATTTTTATAAGTTAGGAATGAACGGGAAGTGAAAAATAGGTGTAGTTTATAAAAGTTCCCTGTATGTTTGGCTTCAGTGGTCCGTGTAGAGTCCATGTAATTATTCTCTGTAAGAGTGAAAAAGGGTGCTACTAATGATCTTCTCTTAGTGAAGATTGTCCCAAGTAGACTGGCACGTAAGATATCTTATTTGTAGAGATCTTCTTATTCATAGATTACAGCAGTACTTAGCACTTAATCTTAGGAATGTTTAGCCATGATGGCATATTGATTAATGTTTGTAAAGAAAAACATAACTGACTGCTAAAACAGTCTAGAGTTGTGTTCATAAGGTTGAAAAAGTTAATGGAAATGGCTTCAGAGTACAAATGAATATAGATAATAAAGGATAATACAAAGAATCTAGAGATTTTTGCCGCTGTTCATGTATTATTACATATAACTGAATCTAGGCTCTAAGCTGGACTGCCCTTTAGGCAACATTTTTGTCTGTTACGCTGAGTCAGAGTAATTCTTAGAGTGATGTAACTTTCTGTGATGATTGATGATGGGTTTATAGCTCATTTATGCTTACTGTTATTTTCTGAAAGTTTATAACTGCATCTATGAGTCAGTTGCCTCACCTATATATGACAGAACCTGTTTTCTGTAAGTAATATGTCTTTCTTTTGAAAAAACCTCCTTCATGAAATGATATATATGTTACTTAGGGACAGGGCTATAATCTTTGATATCAACCTAAAACTTTAGGAATTTATATCATAAATTAGTAAATTGTCATAACTCTGTGTCTACAGCCTTTCTTAAATCTTAAAAATAATTAGTTTATAATTTTAGTTATAGTACATTATATATTTTTAACTATATACTTGGTGTAGTTTTTCTAGTTTATATCTTCACATATGATCAGACAGTAACTGGCATTTAGTTCTTTAACTATTTTGACTATTGCTTTGTTTCCTTCCTACGCTGTAAGTTCCATGAAAGCATATAGACCTGTGCTGCACCTCTTTTTACTTCAGTGTTATCAAGTACTAGGCATATAGTAAAAATTTACTGATAAATTATTATGTCTTAAACACAGCATATTTTCCAACACTTAATCACACTGCATTTGTGGTTTTGTTTAATTATAATTTTTCTCAGTCATAGGTTGTCTTAATTTAAATTCTCGTCTTTAGGGAACTAAAGCTTACAGATCAGTGGTTCTCAATCTCATAAGAAACATCCTTCTTTTAAAACTTAATGCTTTGTAGCATCCACTGTATTATCCTGAAATAAAATTTATAGACAATACAACCTATTTATACATCAAATTTTGAAAGACAGTATAATGTTTAAAACCATATTGAGTAATAAAACGGATTTATAATATATTAGATTTCAATATATAAGTGCTCAGGCATTATTACACTGGAAGTCCTGGGGAAGTAATCAGATGCTTGTATCAAAATGACTGTGAAATAGATAGCTATCCATGAAAACTGATAGAGGTGTATTATATTGATGTTTAAAATACCACGAGTGGTGTTTCTTTTAGTATTGATTTCCTGCAATGGTAAACTACTCTTAAAAAATTCCAAACTTTGTATTCTTGAAAAATTCAGCACATGTCAATACCATGCAAGAATATATTGTATTTGGTTAGCCAAAATTTCGTCCAATTGTTCTATAACAAGATGTTTGAACCCACATCCCCTGCATTGCAAGGCAGTTTCTTAACCACTAGACCACCAGAGAAGTCCCTGGCTCAAGTAATTATAAGTAAGTTTTTCCCTTATACAGCTATCAGGAGATTGGAACTTGTGGGAAAGTTCTTTGTTCTATAGAACTGTTGCATCCGGGAATGCAAAATCAAGTGGGCCTTAGGAAGCATCACTACAAACAAAGCTAGTGGAGGTGATGGAATTCCAGTTGAGCTGTTTCAGATCCTCAAAGATGATGCTGTGAAAGTGCTGCACTCAGTATGCCAGCACATTTGGAAAACTCAGCAGTGGCCACAGGTCTGGAAAAGTTCAGTTTTCATTCCAATCCCAAAGAAAGACAATGCCAAAGAATGCTCAAACTACCGCACAATTTCACTCCTCTCACACGCTAGTAAAGTAATGCTCAAAATTCTCCAAGCCAGGCTTCAGCAGTACGTGAACCGTGAACTTCCAGATGTTCAAGCTGGATTTAGAAAAGGCAGAGGAACCAGAGGTCAAATTGCCAACATCTGTTGGATCATCGAAAAAGCAAGAGAGTTCCAGAAAAACATCTATTTCTTCTTTACTGACTATGTCACAGCCTTTGACTGTGTGGATCACAATAAACTGGAAAATTCTGAAAGAGATGGGACTACCAGGCCCCCTGACCTGCCTCTTGAGAAATTCCTATGCAGGTCAGGAAGCAACAGTTAGAACTGGATATGGAACAACAGACTGGTTCCAAATAGGAAAAGGAGTATGTCAAGGCTGTATATTGTCACCCTGCTTATTTAATTTATATGCAGAGTACATCATTAGAATGGCTGGGCTGAAGGAAGCACAAGCTGGAATCAAGATTGCTGGGAGAAATACCAATAACCTCAGATATGCAGATGACACCACCCTTATGGCAGAAAGCAAAGAAGAGCTAAAGAGCCTCTTAATGAAAGTGAAAGAGGAGAGTGAAAAAGTGGGCTTAAAGCTCAACATTCAGAAAACTAAGATCATGGCATCTGGTCCCGTCATGTCATGGCAAATAGATGGGGAAATAGTGGAAATAGTGACAGACTTTATTTTTTTGGGCTCCACAATCACTGCAGATGGTGACTGCAGCCATTAAATTAAAAGATGCTTACTTCTTGGAAGAAAAGTTATGACCAACCTAGACAGCATATTAAAAAGCAGAGACATTACTTTGCCAACAAAGGTCCATCTAGTCAAAGCTATGATTTTTCCAGTAGTCATGTATGGATGTGAGAGTTGGACTATTAAGAAAGCTGAGCGCTGAAGAACTGATGCTTTTGAAGTGTGGTGTTGGATAAGACTCTTGAGAGTCCCTTGGACTGCAGGGAGATCCAGCCAGTTCATCCTAAAGGAAATCGGTCCTGAATATTCATTGGAAGGACTGATGCTGAACCTGAAGCTCCAATCCTTTGGCCACCTGATGCAAAGAACTGACTCATTAGAAAAGACCCTGATGCTGGGAAAGATTGAAGGTGGGAGGAGAAGGGGATGACAGAGGATGAGATGGTTGGATGGCATCACCGACTCAATGGACATGAGTTTGAGTAAACTGTAGGAGTTGGTGATGGACAGGGAGGCCTCGCATGCTGCAGTCCATGGGGTTGCCAAGAGTCGGACACAACTGAGCGACTGAACTGAACTGTCCTACTTTCTGCCCACTTGCTTGTTGCAGTACCTCACCCATCCCAATAATTAAAATAACCAAAAATTGCCTCCCCCAAAATTTCCAAAAATACTTTAATTTCCACCAGTTAAAAAATACCCTTTCCTTAGAGGATTCTGCCCATCAAGAATAATGTTGAAAATGATTTTGGTTTTCAAATAAAATCAGCATTCCTCTAATGGTGTTTTGTGATAGACTAGTTTTTGACATGTTGATACCCATGAGGAAAAAATATTCTATGGTCAAGGCAAATAGTTTTCTTTTTCTCTGAGCTATATGA
Source organism: Okapia johnstoni (assembly GCA_024291935.2). Lineage (NCBI taxonomy): Eukaryota > Metazoa > Chordata > Mammalia > Artiodactyla > Giraffidae > Okapia > Okapia johnstoni. The sequence continues at coordinate 77,748,148 of CM044306.1, read as the reverse complement.
GTTTTAATATCCTTTAATGTGCTAATAGGTATTGTCAGTCTACCAGAGGAAGAGACAGTGTTCCCTTAACTGCTCTATTTTGGAGTCCTTTTGAAATTGCAGAAATAGATTACTTAAAAAGTAGCCCCTTTAGGCATATTAGGTCCTGTGGGTTGCACTTTGAAGATAATAACATGAATGTCTACAACATGCTCTATTTATAGTGGGATGTAGGCAGCCCTTGTTCACTTGGAGAACTTTAAGAGTTGCATACGTCTTTCCAGTGAGCCCTTCTGTTCTACCACAATATTATGGAACAAATCAATCCTGGATTGTGGAATTTAATAAGCCTAGGAAAAGTTATGAAAAATTCAGAAAAACTGTTAATGCACAATTGAATTTGATATCAACCTAAAAGTGGCAGGAAGATGAAGTGGCCAAAATTGGTCAAATAGGGGTGTTGACCTATTTCACCAAACTTGTCTCATATCTGGCTACAAATTTCCTTTTGTTGGTAGTTTTTTAAAATTTATAAAGAGATCATGTGCAATTCAGAAAAGACAGGAAAAGACTATTTCAAACTGCCTAGCTGGCAAGGACTATGTAGTAATGATACCAATGTACCAGAGAAAAGAAATGAATATTATAGAAGAAATAAAGACTCCAGTCTTTATCCCAATATCTGGAACACATCAACTTTGATCATTCATAGAAGAAACATGACTGGATCAGAAACACTGCACAGTTGAGTTCACTTTACCTCTCCATCTCAACTACCTCCACATCCTTAGCTAGAGCGCATACACAGACTGGTATGTTTAGCAGCACATCAGTAGTTCCAGAGAGTAGAGAAAGGATGAATAATAAGCAAATACTTCAGATGATCCAAGTTAACGGGTTTCTTTTGTAATTGAACTGAACATGCTGAGAAACATGAATTAAAAAATATTTTTCCACATACTATTATTGATAAGACCTTACTTAGCTTGTTACAGGGAGATGCTGATCTTTGAGGGAAAAGGTGACTGACTTTATGGAGAACTTTGATACCAAAGGAAGGGGTTGGTTATCGTGATCATACACAAGTTTTCAGGAAGAAGAGGAAACAGTGACTATGACAACTCCATGCCCTCCATTCATAAGAAGCATTACCTGGTGAATTTGACAAAAGTAGTGTTGTCATTTTCCACACTGAATTGTTTGGAATGTTTGTCAGTTAAAAATAGCTGCAGATAAGATAGTAGGTACTTCCAAAAGTGCTTTTACTTTTAAAGCATCAGTATCTAAACTAGAAATCATATTTCCTAATGTTGTAAGTGTAGCAAAAGCTGTCTTTTCTAAGTATAGAAAACTCTTGCTACTCTGAAACTCGGACCATCGGTGAGTAATGGTCACAACACCAATAAGATGATTAAAAAAACCCTTGAAGTTTACCAAAATCAGATGCAGGTAAACGAGTGCATGAGGACTTCAGGCTGATGGTCTCAGGGTCCATCCTAATGGGTTCAGACAAGCCATGGATTGTCTCTCTTAGTATAGCAAAGTAGGCAACTCTATCAAATGTTAATGACACAGGACCCTGTTTTGCTATTCTGGGCCCTGCAAAGGGGAGCACAAGATTTGAGTTTTCCTAAATGCAGTTGTCAGGGAGTACCACCTGTGCAACCACGAAAGAAAATGAAAGCACATTTCATTAAGTAACTCATTTCTTCTCTCACCATAAAAGAGTTGGGGGCATCTTTATTTCCTTAAGGCAACAGGAGAGGAGTCCAAAGGGAAACAAGATGATCAACAAGAAGATGCTCAGGTAGCTGAAGGAATATTCTAAAACTTCAACTCTGCTTTGTTAGAACTAGCACTGGGGATGAAGACCTGGCATGATGTCCCATCAGGCCAGATGACCCAGAACCCTCTCTTCTAAACCGTCGCAGTAATTTCCTTCCCCTCCCTGTGCAAAAGGGGACAATTAAGTGGTCAGTCAGAGTGGAAAAACTGTTTATGATTACACAGAGAGGTACCTGACAATTTATAATGAAACATTGCCTGAAAAAGCAATCCTTGCCCCTCTGTCAGCAACAAAGTTCCTCCACTTAAGGAGAACCAGGAGAAGTGTTTTGTTTGCCAATTTACAAAGTCACTGACCAACTACTGATATCTAGTAACTACATATAAAACGAAAAAAATTCAAAGAAAAAGAGTAAGATCAGAGGTATCATTTGTCACTTATAAAGGCAAGGATATGGACATTCAATTATCAGGCAATCTGTCCTGTTATTTTCTCCCAGGTTAACAAAGGTATAAAGTAGGGAGGAAGAAGTAGTAGATGCTAGTTATAAAAATTCCTGCATGTCTGTAAAATCCAAAGGCTGGCAACTAAAACAAAGACAAATGATTTTAGGATATTTTCTTTCAATATCATTACCTAAGTATTCACTTCTAAATAAGGGGAAAAGTTTTAGGGATTTTTCTTGACCCTATAGGAAAATTCCAATAAAGTGAAAAACTTGAGGTTTGGGGTCTTTTATTTTTTTATATATAATTTTATTTATTTTATTTTTGTGCTGAGTCTTTATTGCTACAAGGGCTTTTCTCTCATTTGTAGAGAGTGGTGACTACTCTAGTTGCAGTGTGCAGGCTTCTCATTGTGGTGGTTTCTCTTGTTGCAGAGCACATTCTCTGGGGTGCATGGACTTCAGTAGTTGTGGCTTATGGGCTTGGTAGTTGCAATTCCCAGGCTCTAGAGTGCAGGCTCAGTAGTTGTGGTATGTGGGCTTAGTTGTCCGTGGCATGTGGGATCTTCCTGGATCAGGGAATCAACCTGAACCTCCTCCTTGGGCAGGCAGATTCTTTACCACTGAGCCATGAGGCAAGCCCTGTTTATTTTTAAAGAATTTTAGTGAAAAATATATATGTTTGTATCAACCATGTTCATTCGATGTCTAGAAAGCCACCTGTCTTGGGAAACTTAATCTCAGAGCTTCTTCAAAATAAAACATCAAATTAAAAAAATATATATGTAGTCTGTTTAATGTGATGCTAAGGTAGATATCTTTTCTTCCTGAATATTGGTTTAATACATGTCATATATAGTTTACAAAAGGAAAGGACAAGTGGCTGTGTATAGTGTATAGAATATACAGACACAGCATAATGCTAGGGGGCCCACAGAGGGGGCGGGAGAGATGACAATTTTCTGTGGGATCAAGAGCTCTAATCCCAGGAATGGTTCTTGGCAGGTGCATAGATATCAATAAAATGCTGCTACCCAGCAGCCTCAACTATTAAAGTGTTGACAGTCATTCTCACATAAGCTAGTGTTTGACTCTTTGGTTTTTTCCTCTTGGGTGTCCCTGGACTCTTGAGCTACTAGGATTGAATTCTCAAGAATATAAAGCAACATGGGAAGTACTCTTGGAACTGCGAGATAATGGATGTTACATTTATTAAATGCCTGTTATGATCTAGGCACTGGGATAGATTATTTTAAGTTACTTAATCCTTACATAAATTGAGATATTTTTATTATTCTTTTACAAATTATAAGAATTGAGGCCGAGAGAAATAACTTGTCCAAGATCATTCATCTATTAAGTATTTGAACTTAGATTTTAATGTTGGTTAATCTGATAGTTTGATAGCTTTGTCTGACTCTGGTAGCTCAGATGGCAAAGAATCTGCCTGTAGTGCAGGAGACCCAGGTTCAATCCCTAAATTGGGAAGATCCCCTGGAGAAGGGAATGGCAACCCACTCCAGTATTCTTGCCTGGAGAATTCCATAGACAGTACATGGGGTCTCAAAGATTTGGACACAACTGAACGACTTAACACTTTAACTTTCAGATCTGATACTGAACCAGTTTTTTTGCCATTTTGCATACTAAAAAGCAGTGTTGATGCAAATTACTTCCACCTATTAGAAGAAACAAATTATAACTGAGTAGGTCATCTTTTGGAGCTGATACTATATTCCATTCCTAAAGTAAGGGATTTTTATCAATGACTAGTAAGAGCTTTTCTAAGAATAATAAGTATAGGTCAGAGACCCTGTATAACAGTCATCATTTGGTAGGGAGTTGACTATCAGATCACAAGTGATATAGCAAGAAAGCAACCATTTGGGTCTCTGCTGGGCTAGAACCCCAGCGTCATAGTGGATCAGAAACGAGCTAGTCATGTAAATTCTTCACTCAGAATCCTTCATTTTGGCATTGTTTTATTCCTTATAGAGCTAGCTTTTATACTGTCCTACAAAGCTGTACTTACTCCCTACTCACACCCTTTTTCCATATTGTTTCTCTAACTTCCCTTTCTACTGTTTATTTTGATCATTATGCTCTGGTCACTCTGACTTTCATGCTGTTTTTTAAAATACATCAGGCACACATCTGTCTCAGGCTCATTGCACTGGTTGTTCTGTTTTACAGAATATTGTCTAGATATTCACAGATGTCACTTTCTTTCCTCCTGCAAGTCTTTGCTCAAACATCATCTCATTGAAGCCCACCCTGATCACCCTTCTTAAAATTGTCATATCCCCTACCTTGAAACTCTTATCTTGCTCTATTTTTTCCTTAGCACTTATCATCCAACCTACTATATAATTTACTTGTAGTATATATTATCTGCCCATTCCCTCCCAATTAGAATGTATCCATAGATATTTTAATATGTTTTATTTACTGATGCAACCTCAGAACAAGGTCTGGTATAGAATAAGTACTTAGTAAATATTTCTTGAGTGAATGATTAAATGAATGGATTCTTCTTCATTTCTTCAGAGGTTTTCTGACATCTGCAGCAAGTGGTTTTGAAGAATCTTAGTGTGTTGTCATCAGACAGTAGCCCTAAGTAAATAGTAGATAGATCTTGGTTTATCTGAGTGACAGTACAATCAGTCCATTTTTGACTGAGTGACTTCACTATGGTAATTCCTGAATTCGTATATATGTAAGACGAGATTTGATGTTTTGGTTTAGCTTGTTCTTAGATTTTTTTAGTAAACTTTTTCTTTCCTTTTTCTTTTGGAAGACTTTGGCTATAAACTAAAATGGAGAAATATAGTGAACCCTTATGCACCTACTTAAAAAGTAAAAGTTTTTTTTTAGGTTAGTGGGCTTATGGGTAATACTTAGTTTTCTTTCCTTAACAAGAGTGTCTTTACTATTACTATTAAGAGAGAAAAGTGTTTTGTAGTTGAGGGTTTCCTACTTGTCTGTGGCATATGAGATGACCAAGTCGGTGATCCATGAGAAGGGTCAATTTTGTTGTACAAATGGCTGAAGAAGAACTGGATAAAACACTTTGTTCACAGCAAATGAGCTGTGATTTTTATCTGAAAGCTTATTTTTTGAAGCACAAATTCACTCTTTGCCATGGGGTTACTTCATATAGTGTCAAAAAGCATGACTAAAGTCAGAATGTTTCATTTGCTGTAAATTAGTACAGTCCCTACAATCTGTGGAATTTTTTTAGACTGGGAGCAGAAGGGAAAGCAAACAATTTGTGTAACTATCAAAATTTGTGCATTATTAAGACAAATTATTTTAAAGTTAATTAGAATTTCCTAATAATATTTCTCATACATGAACTTTTAATATTAGTCTATTAAATGTAATTATAATAATGTTTATACCTTGCCAGTTATGAAGGCATAATAAAGACGTTAGCTATTGCTGTTACTAAATTATAGTCCATGTTAAGGAACACATTCTGCCTAGAAACATTTGAAAGTTTTTAAGTGCTGACTAGGAAATTTTAAAATGTTATATATTATTTTAAAAAGATTTTCTTGACAGACAAATCAGCATCTCTGCCAGTTTTTGCATCATTATTTTTGGCAGGATAATAAGCTGTAATGCCAGGATTCAGATATATGGTAGTTGGAACTATAGATGATCCAAAAATTCATTCTCAAACTGTGATATATCTCACACTCATAGGAAGTTGGGTGTGGATTACAAATAATTAGGTATATACATGATTTTAAAACTACCCAAATAAAGATAAGTGGTTTCTAGTAAGTTGATGAGAACTTTTGAACTATTATGACTTTGATTATGTATTTTGATTTAATAGATTTTCAAAGCCTTATCATTCTTAGGCTTTGGCAGTACATAATGGTAAATGCACAATGATGTTCAGTATTTCTTGCAAGGAAAGGCAGAAGTTTAAACAGTTTCTGACATGTGTCTTTTGCTTGAGGGAACAATGGAAATTACTGAAAGGGTTAATGGATGGAGTATGATATATGAGGAGCTTTTGCTTTAGGATTCTGAGTGAAGAGGTGAGGAAGGTGAAATCTTGTGTATTGCCTGCTAAATGTATTCCCTGGAGCATGGATTTACGTGTAGCTAAAGGAGACAGTTTTCTCTTACAGTGTGTACATGAAGCTATCAGAGACTGGTGAGTAGAGATGAGCTCTAGAACTCAGAAGAGATTTCTATTCCCTAATGACTGTAGCAAAGGAGAAGGCAAAAATCTAAATAGACATCCTTTCAAATATTTGTTAAACATTTATTTTATTGAAAGTAGGAAGATACTGATGTTCTCATAAAAGAAAGCTACATTGTTTATTATGGTCATAAGAAAAGATTTACCACATGCACAGCACATAGCTTAATATTTTTTTAAAAGTCTATTGTATACCTGTCACAACTACATAGCCTTATTCACACTCATTAAAGACTGAGTGGCCCATAAAGCCCTACTTGATCTGACTTCTCCCTATCTTTCTACCATCATCTCCTATAATTTATTTCCTTGCTCGTTATTTATTCCAGTCACAGAGAAGTATTTTTTCCTATTCTTCAAAGACCAAGCTTGTTTCTGCTTTGGAAGTTGCCATTATTCCCTCTGCTTAGAATATTCTGTTCCCCCCATGCCCTATTTTTGCATGGTTGGATTTTTTTTTTTATTCTTTAGGTCTTTTGTACCTCAGTGTGGTCTTCTCTTACTTTCAGTCTGTGTTAGCAGCCTCTCTAGCCAAGTCTTCTCTATCATATCATCCTTTTAATAAATGGCATTTATTATTATGTGTTTTATTTTTTAAAATATTATTTACTATGATATATTATCTTTGTTTATTTGTTTATTATCTGCTTCTGCTAAAATTTAAATCCCCAAGAGCAGGGACTTCGTTTGTCTTGTTTCCCAGAACAGTACCTGGCACATAATTGGTGCTCAATAATACTGTTGAATAAGCAATTAAAGTGGAAAAGTCTTGTCCAAATTATATTTTAAAGTTATTTTTCTGGTTTTCATGTTGACAGAATTCTTCTCATTTTTCTGTATCTTGGTTCTTTATTCAGTTTTCTTATGCTGTTTTCTGAATAAAACAGCTTCCTGTGAGGCATATTAAAGGTTTCAAATTTGGTTAAAAAATAAATTAGTTGTTTCTTGCAAATAGCACTATGCAATGCCTGGTTTAATTTCAATTTTTATGTGGATTCTGTCAGTTTCAAGTGCCTGTTAGCCATCTGGATCAGGGGTTGGTAGTGTAACCTTCAGTAGCACTGTATAATCTAATAAATAGATAAAATTTGCAAAAATATTTGGTGGAGATAGATTGGTGCTGGCAAGAAGTATTTAATTTTTTTCTCTCAAATGCTGTCCAGTTTGGTAGATTAGACACCAGTGCATATTTGGCTGGTTACAAGGCAATTTTTCTGAATGGTCCCTTGTTATCAGTTTCTCCCAGTGATTTGTATAGTGCTTCTTGTAGACTGGCACTCAGGCAACTATTTGGTCTGTTCAGTTCAGTCACTCAGTCGTGTCCGACTGTTTGTGACCCCATGAATCGCAGCACGCCAGGCCTCCCTGTCCGTCACCAACTCCTGGAGTTTACCCAAACTCAAGTCCATTGAGTCGGTGATGCCATCCAACCATTTCATCCTCTGTCATCCCCTTCTCCTCCCACCTTCAATCTTTCCCAGCATCAGGGTCTTTTCCAATGAGTCAGCTCTTCACATCAGGTGGCCAAAATATTGGAGTTTCAGCTTCAACATCAGTCCTTCCAGTGAACACCCAGGACTGATTTCCTTTAGAATGGACTGACTGGATCTCCTTGCAGTCCAAGGGACTCTCAAGAGTCTTCTCCAACACCACAGTTCAAAAGCATCAATTCTTCGGTGCTCAGCTTTCTTTATAGTCCAACTCTCACATCCATACATGACCACTGGAAAAACCATAGCCTTGACTAGATGGACCTTTGTTGACAAAATAATGTCTCTGCTTTTTAATATGCTGTCTAGGTTGGTTATAACTTTCCTTCCAAGGAGTAAGCATATTTTAATTTCATTGCTGCAATCTCCATCTGCAGTGATTTTGGAGCCCCCCAAAATAAAGTCAGCCACTATTTGGTCAGTCAGTCCTTTAATCAAGCCCCAGAATATGGGTAGTTTTGAGTACAGGTCAATATAGGAGTGATATCAAGAATTTGAGGAATTCTTGGCTGATGTTCCTTATCGATGAGTTAGGTCACTTGCTCAGAATAAAGGGAGATAACAAGGTGGGAGGTTTCAAGAAAGCAGTGAGGAGTGGGAGAGAATTAACCAGGGACATTAAAGTTTATTGGGTAGAGTTAAGGGCAAAATTGAGATTGGTGTTGCTGAAATGTATTTACCTATCTGTTCATTTGTGTGAACAATTGGAATGGCAAATTGTTGAGTACTGTAATAGCTCTTATTTTTATGAGATCATGGAGAAGGCAATGGCACCCCACTCCAGTACTCTTGATGGAAAATCCCATGGACGGAGGAGCCTGATAGGCTGCAGTCCATGGGGTCGCTAAGAGTTGGACATGACTGAATGACTTCACTTTCACTTTTCACTTTCATGCATTGGAGAGGGAAATGGCAACCCACTCCAGTATTCTTGCCTGGAGAATCCCAGGGACGGGGGAGCCTGATGGGCTTCCGTCTATGGGATCACACAGAGTCAGACACGACTGAAGTGACTTAGCAGCAGTTTATGAGTTCCACATTATATGTTTGACAGTTGAAATAAAATTATCAGATGGAATTTTCAGCATATGTTGCTACTATATCAGATAACTAAAACATGAAGGTGGGTTTCCCTGGTGGCTCGGGTAGTAAAGAATCTGCCTGCAATGCAGGAGACCCCAACAGGGGATCCTTGGGTTGGGAAGATCCCCTGGAGAAGGGAACGGCTACCCACTCCAGTGTTCTTGCCTGGAGAATCCCATAGAGGTGCCTGGTGGGGTACAGTCCATGGGGTCACAAAGAGTTGGACACAATGGAGTGATTTTCACTTTCTTTTCAAAGCATAAAGGGGGAGAGTACAGGGATCTATATGGTGGTAATGTTTCTCCTTTCCACTTGAATTGTTAAAATAGTGATTCTCAGAAGACTGAAAAGGTAAGCCAGTTTATTTTAATCTCTTAACAAACCACTAAAAAACAAAACAAAGAAACCCCGTAGGATTAAAAGACAACCCTCAGAATAGGAGAAAATAAGTCCGAACAAAGCAACTGACAAAGGATTAATCTCTGGAATATATAAGCAGCTCATACAGCTCAGCATCAGGAAAACAAACAGCCCAATCAAAAAATGAACAAAAGACTTAAACAGACATTTCTCCAAAGAAGACATACAGATAGCCAGTAAATACATGAAAAGACGCTCAACATCACTGATTATTAGAGAAATGCAAATCAAAACTATAGTGAGGCATCATTTCATACCATTCAGAATGGCCATCATCAAAAAAATCTGCCAACGGTAAATGCTGGAGAGGGTGTGGAGAAAAGGAAACCCTCTTACATTGTTGGTAGGAATGTAAACTGATACACCCACTATGGAGAATAGTATGGAGATTCCTTAAAAAAACTAGGAATAAAACTACCATATGACCCAACAATCCCATTACTGGGCATATACCCTAAGGAAACCATAATTGAAAAAGATACATGTACCCCAGTGTTCATTGCAGCACTATTTACAACAGCTAGGACATGGAAGCAACCTAGATGTCCATTGACAGATGAATAGGTAAAGAAGTTGTGGTACCTATATACAGTGGACTATTCGGCCATAAGAAGGAATGCATATGAGTCAGTCTAATGAGGTGGATGAACCTAGAGCCTGTCATACAGAATGAAGTAAGAAAGAGAAAAATCAAGTATATTAATGCATGTAGATGGAGTCTAGAAAGATGGTACTAATGGTACTGATTTAGGCCCTCTCCCTTTTTTTCTTGGCAAGTCTGGCTATGTTGTTCAGTCTGTAAGTCATGTCTTATTCTTTGCAACCTGATGGACTGCAGCATGCCAGGCTTCTGTGTCCTCTACCATCTCCCAAAGTTTGCTCAGGTTCATGTCCATTGAGATGGTGGTGCTATCTAACCATCTCAACCTCTGCCCTCTTATTTTTCCTTCATTCTTTCCCATTAGGTGGCCAAAGTATTGGAACTTCAGCTTTAGCATCAGTCCTTCCAATAATCAACCCTGACTTTTCGTTGAAAGGACTGATGAGCTAAAGGTTTATCAATTTTATCTTTCCAAAGAACCAGTTTTCAGTTTCACTGATATTTTCTGTTGTTTTCTTAGTCTCTCTTTCATTTATTTATGCTCTGATGTTTATGATTTCTTTCCTTCTACTAACTTTGGGTTTTATTCTTCTTTCTCTAGTTGCTTTAGGTGTAAGGTTAGGTTATTTGAGATTTTTCTTTTTTCCTGAGGTAAGATTGTATTGCTATAAACTTTCCTCTTAGAACTGGTTTTGCTGCATCCCATAGGTTTTGGATTATTGTGCTTTCATTTTGTCTTTAGGTATTTTTTGATTTCCTCTTTGATTTCTTCTGTGATCCATTGGTTATTTTTTTTTTAATTTTTATTTAATTGGAGGCTAATTACTTTAAAATATTGTGGTGGTTTTTGCCATACATTCACATGAATCAGCCATGGGTGTACATGTGTTCCCCATCCTGACCGTCCCTCCCACCTCCCTCCTCATCCCATCCCTCAGGGTCATCCTGGTACACCAGCCCTGAGCACCCTGTCTCATGCATCAAACCTGGACTGGTGATCTATTTCACATATGGTAATATACATGTTTCAATGCTCTTCTCTCAAATCATCCCAGCCTCGCCTTCTCCCACAGAGTCCAAAAGGCTGTTCTTTACATCTGTGTCTCTTTTGCTGTCTTGCATATAGGGTCATCATTACCATCTTTCTAAATTCCATATATATGCATTAATATACTGTGTTGGTGTTTTTCTTTCTGACTTACTTTGCTCCATATAATAGGCTCCAGTTTCATCCACCTCATTAGAACTGATTCAAATGTATTCTTTTTAATAGCTGAGTAATATACCATTGTGTATATGTACCACAGCTTTCTTATCCATTTGTCTGCCAATGGGCAGAAAATAATAGCAAATGAAGCAACTGACAAAGAATTAATCTGAAAAATATACAAGCAACTCCTGCAGCTCAATTCCAGAAAAATAAGCGACCCAATCCATTGGTTATTTAGTAGCATATTGTTTAGCCTCCCTGTGTTTCTGTTTTTATTGTTTTCTTTTCATAGCATTGTGATCTGAAAAGATGCTTGATATGATTTCAGCTTTCTTAAATTTACCAATGCTCACGTTGTGGCCCAGCATGTCAATCCTGGAGACTATTCTGTGTGCACTTGAGAAGAATGTGTTTTCTGCTGCTTTTGGTTGGAATGCTCTTTAAATATCAGTCTGGTCTAGTTGTGTCTAATGCTCTTTAAATAACAATTTGGTCGAAGTCATTCTGGTCTAATGTGTCTTTTAAGACCTGTGTTTCCTTATAGATTTTCTATCTGGATGATCTGTCCACTGATATAAGTGGAGTGGTAAAGTTCCCCACAGTTTTTGTGTTACGATTGATTTCTCCTTTTATGCCTGTTTGCATTTAATACATTGAGGTGCTCCTGTGTTGGGGATGTATATATTTACAATGATATCTTCTTGGATTGATCCCTTGATCATTATGTAGCATCCTTCTTTGTCTCTTATAACAGTCTTTCTTTGAAAGTCTGTTTTGCCAGATACGAATGTTACTACTTCAGCTTTCTTTTGATTTCATTTGCATGGGCTACCTTCTACACCCTCTCATTTTCAGTCTGTATGTGTCCCTGGGTCTGAGGTGGGTATCTCGTAGACAGCATATATATATATATGTGTGGCACTGGAGCAGCGAGGGGCTGAGAGGATATACCCCACGTCCAAGGTCAGGAGCAGCGGCTGAGAGGAGATACCCCACGTCCAAGGTAACAGAAACCCCAGTAAGACAGTAGGCGCTGAGAGAGGGCATCAGAGGGCAGAAAGACTGAAACCATAATCACAGAAAACTAGCCAATTTGATCACATGGACCACAGCCTTGTCTAGCTCAGAGAAACTAAGCCATGCTGTCTAGGGCCACCCAAGACAGACGGGTCATGGTGGAGAGTTCTGACATAACATGGTCCACTGGAGAAGGGAATAGCAAACCAATTCACTATTCTTGCCTTGAGCAACCCATGAGCAGTATGAAAAGACAAAAAGATAGGACACTGAAAGATGAACTTCCCAGGTCAGTAGGTGCCCAATATGCTACTGGAGAAGAGTGGAGAAATAACTCCAGAAAGGATGAAGGGACAGAGCCAAAGCAAAAACAATACCCCATTGTGGATGTGACTGGTGATAAAAGCAAGGTCTAATGCTGTAAAGAGCAATATTGCAAAGGAACCTGGAATGTGAGGTCCATGTTCAGTTCCGTCGCTCAGTCGTGTCCGACTCTTTGCGACCCCGTGAACCGCAGCACCCCAGGCCTCCCTGTCCATCACCAACTCCCAGAGTCCACCCAAACCCATGTCCATCGAGTCAGTGATGCCATCCAACCATCTCATCCTCTGTTGTCCCCTTCTCCTCCTGCTCTCAATCTTTCCCAGCATCAGGGTCTTTTCAAATGAGTCAGCTCTTCACATCATGTGGCCAAAATGTTAGAGTTTCAGCTTCAGTATCAGCCCTTGCAATAAACTGCCAGGACTGATCTCCTTTAGGATGGACTAGCTGAATCTCCTTGCAGTCCAAGGCACTTTCAAGAGTCTTCTCCAACACTACAGTTCAAAAGCATCAGTTCTTCGGCACTCAGCTTTCTTTATAGTCCAACTCTCACATCCATACATGACCACTGGAAAAACCATAGCCTTGACTAGACGGACCCTTGTTGGCAAAGCAATGTCTCTGCTTTTTAACATGCTATCTAGGTTGGTCATAACTTTCCTTCCAAGGAGTAAGCATCTTTTTATTTCATGGCTGCAGTCAGCATCTGCAGTGATTTTGGAGCCCCAAAAAATAAAGTCTGCCACTGTTTCTCCATCTATGTGCCATGAAGTGATGAGACCAGATGCTATGATCTTAGTTTTCTGAATGTTGAGCTTTAAGCCAACTTTTTCACTCTCCTCTTTCACTTTCATCAAGAAGTTTTGGTTCTTCTTTGCTTTCTGCCATAAGGGTGGTGTCATCTGCGTATCTGAGGTTATTGAAATTTCTCTGGGCAATCTTGATTCCAGCTTGTGCTTCATCCAAGCCCAGTGTTTATCATGATGTACTCTGCATGTAAGTTAAATAAGCACGGTGACAATATACAGCCTTCACATACTCCTTTTCCTATTTGGAACCAGACTGTTGTTCCATGTCCAGTTCTAACTGTTGCTTCTTGACCTGTATACAGATTTCTCAAGAGGCAAGTGAAGTGGTCTGGTATTCCCATCTCTTTAAGAATTTTCCATAGTTTATTGTGATCCACACAGTCAAAGGCTTTGGCATAGTCAATAAAGCAGAAATAGGTGTTTTTCTGGAACTCTCTTGCTTTTTTGATGATCCAATGGATGTTGGCAATTTGATCTCTGGTTCTTCTCCCTTTTCTAAAACCAGCTTGAACATCTGGAAGTTCACAGTTCACATATTGTTGAAGCCTGACTTGGAGAATTTTGAGCATTACTTTACTAGCATGTGAGATGAGGGCAATTGTGTGGTAGTTTGAGCATTCTTTGGCATTGCCTTTCTTTGGGATTGGAATGAAAACTGACCTTTTCCAGTCCTGTGGCCACTGCTGAGTTTTCCAAATTTGCTGGCATATTGACAGCAGCACTTTCACAGCATCATCTTTCAGGATTTGAAACAGCTCAACTGGAATTCCATCACCTCCACTAGCTTTGTTCATAGTCATGCTTCCTAAGGCCCACTTGACTTCACATTCCAGGATGTCTGGCTCTAGGTGAGTGATCATGAAGATATATCTGGGTCGTGTTGAAATGATCAAGGGGTCATTATTGGAGACATTTCTCTTATTAAAAATTATTTAAAATTTGATTCCTTAGCCTGTATCTTAAAAGTTCTTTTTACTAAGAGAAACCTTTCAGAAGGTCATGCCTCATAGTATTTTAAGTAGTCATACCTCAAAGAAAACAGGTGTGGGGCTGGAAATAAGGGAAATTTGTATCTATGTGGAGCTGGTGATGGATAGGGAGGCCTGGCATACTGTGATTCGTGGGTCGCAAAGAGTTGGACATGACTGAGTGACTGACCTGGACTGTATCTGCGTGTGCCTGTGGATCCCGATTTACACATGAACACAAACAGATACAACCACACATACACTAACATACACATGCACCAACCTGGAAAAACTAGTGACAAAAAGAATGAGTAATTTAATATTGCCTAGGGCTTGTGTGTGTGCTGGCAAGTTTAGAGGTTTTAGGTAGCTTTAAATTGAAAAAAAAATTATAAGCACTGACATTTTTTAAAAAAACATTAACCTCCATTTCCTGGTTTGTAAGTTATCATTCAAAGTCTATTTTCTATACTGTTAGAATGGTCAAGAAACCTGGATTTAGCTTTTAGTCTCATTCACTAACTGGCAGAGATCCTAGGTAAATTATTTTATTTTCCTAATATATGGTTATTATTGTTGCTGGAAGGCCAGATTTTGCATACTCAAGAAGAATCATCTGGTACAGCCATCTTCTTGATTTTCTATGGTGCCTTTTATCTAAGCCTTAAAGCCTGTCTTACGTTAGTTAAATTGTGTCTGACTCTTTTGCAACCCCATAGACTGTAGCCTGCCAGTCCATGGGATTTGTCCATGGGATTTCCAAGGCAGGAATACTGGCATGGGTTGCCATTTCTTTCTCCAGGGTATCTTCATGACCCCAGGATTAAAGCCATGTCTCCTCTATTGCAGGCAGATTCTTTACCAACTGGGCCACCAGGAAAGCCTTTAAAAAGTACAAATCATAGAATTAATTTCTCAGTGATCTCCCAGAATTTAATTTTTTTTTTCCTTTGAAGAAGTTCCTTTAAAATCTATCCTATTTTTAAAATACTGACTTCTGGACATTTCCAAGGTTTCCATGACTGTGTGTTATCATGCTAAATAACCTTGTCTTGTACTCTGTTTACCTTAGAAGAATATTTTAATGAGTAATACAGTAATGTATTTTGTATCCTCAATTATATAATCATTATTAAAGATAAAGTATATCCATTAAATAAAATTTAGAACACAGAAATGTACCAAAAATTACCCACATTTTTACCAGTCATATAAAACTATCATTTAATGTGTATTTGCTTCCCATCACTTTTCCCACATGTTTTATTTATATTTTTAAAACACAACTGAAAGCATATTGTTTGTGCAGTTCTATGTGTGTTTGGTTTGGGGGTTTTGTGGCCTCACTTTTAACACTTCTCAGTGCTCCCAGAAAGTCTGTATTTTCAGTGGTTAAATTTTATTCCATTAATAACTATAGTTTACTTAGCCATTCCTTTTGTTTAAATTTATATTGTTCCCAATTTCTTCTTTTTTATAAATAACCCTATGACAGACATTCTTAGGCATGAAATTTTTTTTCTTTAGGATTATTGGCTTGGTATAGAGCTGTAGAAAGGCTTCCCTAGTGGCTCAGCAGTAAAGAATCTACCTGCAGTACAGGAGATGCGAGTTCAATTCCTGGGTTGGAAAGATCCCCCCGAGAAGGAAATGTCAACCCAGTCCAGTATTCTTGCCTGGGAAATCCCTAGGATAGAGAAGCCTGGTGGGCTGCAGTTCATGGGGTTTGCAAACAAGTCAGATATGACTTAAGCGACTAAGCAACAACAATAGAGCTGTAGAAATAGAATTTTTGTACTAAGTTTATGAAATTTAGGCTTCTGCATAAGCACTCTAGAATTGGCAGTTTTGCTTTGTTTCTTTCCTAGTTTGAAAGGAAGTGATTTTGTTTGGTAACAGGGAGTCATGGTTTCAGTGGATGCTGATCTTCATTTATTTTGTGCTGAAATCGTGCTTAGCTTCGACTGAATGCTACATGTTAATTCTTGTAATAATTTACTTCAGCAACAGGGTTTTCCCCGGTCTCTCATTTGATTTCTTCATATTCTGAGCCACACCCTGTTGCTGTTACCTAATGTTGAGTTATACCTGATCACTTTCTTTAAAATGTACACAGACTTTTGTAAGCAAATTCTACAGGCAACTTAAGGTTTGCTTTGCTACAAATTAGATTTTGACATGTTGCTGCTTTAACTAATACAAATAAATATCTTTTTAAAAAATATGCTAAGTGATCATCTCATTATTTTATGTTCAGTTTCCCATGGTCTCTCATGAAGTTTCTGATTTGGCTCAACAGTAATTAAATCCCAGAGGCATACTATTTTAGAGACAGAAGATACCTTGAAGTTTTCTAATCTGAAATTCTTTTGTTTTACAGTTGAGAAAACTGAGATTCACATGGGATAACTGTTTTGGCCAGAGTCATTCATTTAGTGGCAGAGTTGGGATTAGAATTAAGTTCTTATTTCTCTGTGAAGTACTGTACCCACTTCTTAGTACAACAACATGTGTTCCACAGGCTGCTTTATGACCGGCTTCTATGGTTGCCTATTCCTGTCATTTAAGGGATGCCATAGTTTACCTCTGCACAACAGGAGACACTTTCCTGATAAAGTTGTCAAGTTACTCAAGTTTCACTGTTGAATATTAACTCTATTTTTTGCATATTTGGTATCATATAGCAATTTCTTCTTCATCAGTATTCCAGAGTTTTGGTACTTGATGTCCTTTCTAGAAAATGAAATCTTGCTAACTACAATCTAGCACTTGCCAAATGTTGGCTTGAGGTTTCTGGTAGTTAGACAGGTTTGTAGATAAGCTAACTAACTTTCCAACCACCTCTGTGTTAAGTAAACCATCAGAAAGGAATGTACTTAGAACATGTCATGTCACATTTCCATAGAACTGCCTTCACTGAATAGTCCATTATAATTCCTTCAGCATTTATAGAAGATATAATAAAACATCATGTAAATAGGATTTTTGTCGTTTTCAAAACCCTACTTGAAAACATGCTTGGTTTGTTTTTCAGTTTTCTAACACAATTCTTGAGTATGAAATCCAGTGCTAGAAAAATGTTTCTATCCAGTTTGCATAATTTAAAAAATTAGGTCAATAAAAACAATAATAATGAGCAGTGTTTGGGAGTTAATAAAATCCTTTCACATTACTTAATTTAACATAATCCTGTGATGTTATTAAGTACAACTATTTCCATTTTACAAATTTGGAAATAGGTGATAAAGAAATGTGTGACAAGAGAAGATTGGCTAAGGTGGCAGAAGGGAGAGACTCTGAGCTCACTTCCTCTTATGGGCACACCAAGATTACAACTATTTACAGAAAAGCTATTGATAAAAAAGACTAGAACCTACCCGATCTTCTACAACTACAGATATAAAGAAAGCATCACTATGGGATGGGCAGGAGAAATGGAGTCACAGTATACAGTCAGGTTCTCTATCCCTGAGTGGGCAACCCATGAATAGGAGAAAATTATTAATGCAGACATTTTTCTCAAAGGAGCAAGAGGTCTGATCCCTATATTGGACTCCTCAGCCCAAGAATTTTGTGCCAAGAAGACAAGTCCCAGAACGTTTGGCTTTGAAGGCCAGCAGGGCTTACTTTCAGGAGACCAAAAGGCAGATAGAGACTCTACTTTTAAAAGGCGTACATAAAGTCTCACATGCTTTAGGACTCAAGGCAGAAGCAGTGATTTGAAAGGAACCTTGATCAGACCAACCTGGTGATCTTAGAGAGTCTTTCAGAGAGACAAACAACTGGAGCTTATCCTGGGGACACAGAAACTGGTGGCAGCCATTTGGGGGATCTCATTCTACCACATGTGGTTTCCCCGGTGGCTCAGCAGTGAAGAATCTGCCTGCAAAGACGAGATGCGGGTTTGATCGCTAGGTCTGGAAGATCCTCTGGAAATGGCAACTCACTCCATTCTTGCCTGGGAAATCCCATGGACAGAGGAGCCTGGAGTGCTACAGTCCATGGGGCACAAGAGTTGGAGATAACTTAGCAACTAAACAACAACAGCAGCATTCTACCACATGGACACTGGTGTTAGCAAGCACCATTTTGAAATCTTCCCTCTAGCTTATTAGAGCCAGGACCGAACCTGACCTCCACCCAACAGCCTGTAAGCACCAGTGATCATTGTGATGCTTCAGGCCAAGCAACTAAACTGTACAGGGACACAGCCCCACCCATCAGCAGACAGACTGACTTAAGACCCCGGGGGCCCACAACTGCTCCTGGACATGGCTCTGTCCACCAGAAGGCCCAGGACTCAGCCCCATACAGCACTGTGTAGGCACTAGATCCAGGGCCCTGTAGCCAGAGATGTTGGGAACCAGCATGCAAACACTAGCCCCAGGACAGTGACAGCCATGCAGTCTGTGGTACCAGCCCGCCCCCCAGCAGGGCAGCACCAGCCCCAGGCTCCACCCACTGGCAGGCCAACATGAGTTTTGAGACACCCTGGACACTGCAGCCAGCTGTTAGGAATAGGCCCCAGCCACCAGCAGCCTGACATCAACTCTGAGACTGCTGGGCTCTGCAGCCAGACTCTAGGATTTGGCTCAGCCAACTAGTGGGCTGGCATTAGCCCCAGGACCTGGCTTCATCCACTAGTGGGTGGGCACCAGACCGAGGGTTTTCTGGACCCAGACTCCATCCTCCAGTGAGCTAGTACTAGTCCTGGGGCCTCCTAGGGTTTCATAGCTAGTTGCTTTGTGGCAGAACGGTGCTAACCAGCTGTTGGCAGGCTCCACACAAGGTAGGGTTTGGCAATCAACTGGACCAGGGATCAACCAGCCCTACCAGACCACTCACGTTAGTCAGCCCACTACAACGGGAGGGACCATACAGCTCATGTAGGAAACACCCCGAGAGAGAGAGAGAGAGAGAGAGAGAGAGAGAGAGAGAGAGAGAGAGAGAGAGAGAGAGTGTAGTATATATATCTCTGGTGAAAAGAGGAAAGTGCATTGCTGGGATACATAGGACATGTACAAAAGGCCACTTCTTCAAGGAAAGGAAATGTAACCTATCAGAAACAGAAATAAAACAAGTTAGGCAAAATGAGGCAACAGAGGAACATGTTTGAAAGGAAGAAATGAGATAAAACCCCAAGAGGAACTAAGTGAAGTGGAGATAGGCAATCTTTCTAAGAAAGATTTCAGTGTAATGATCAAAAATTATATTTGTTATGATCAAATAACTTGAGAGAAAAATGGACACACAGAGTCAGAAGTCAGAGTTGGAAAATATGAAGAACCACCAAAAAAAGATGAAGAATACAATAAATGATATGAAAAATACACCAGAAGGAATCAACAGTAGACTAAATTATACAGAGGAATAAATCAGCAAGTTGAAAGAGAGAATAGTGGAAACCAATGACACTGGACCGAAAAAGAGAAGAATGAAAAGAAATGAGGACAGTTTAAGATACCTCTGAGCAACATCAAGCATACTAATATTTGAATTATTGGAGTCCCAGAAACAGAGAACGTATTTGAAGACTGGAAAACCCATAGCTTTGACTATATGAACCATTGTCAGCAAAGTGATGTCTCTACCTTTTAATATGCTTTTTAGGTTTGTCATAGCTTTCCCTCCATGGAGCAACTGTCTTAATTTCATGACAGCAGTCACCATCTGCAGTGATTTTGGAGCCCAAGAAAATAAAGTCTGTCACTGCTTCCATATTCTCCCCTTGTGTTTGCCATGGAGTGATGGGACCGGATGCCACAATCTTAGTTTCTTGAATGTTGAATTTCAAGCCAGCTTGCTCACTCTCCTCTTTCACTGTCATCAAGAGGCCCTTTAGTTCCTCTTTACTTTCTGCCATTAGAGTGGTGTCATCTGCACATCTGAGGTTGTTGATATTTCCCCAGCAATCTTGATTCCAACTTGTGATTCATCCAACCCAGCATTTCTCATGATGTACTCTGCATTCAGTTTATTAATAAATAAACAGGGTGATGATACACAGTCTTGTCCTACTCCTTTCTTAATTTGGAATCTGTCATTTGTTTCACGTCTGGTTCTAACTGTTGCTTCTTGACCTGCATATACGTTTCTCAGGAGACAGGTAAGGTGGTCTGGTCCTCTCTTTAAGGATTTTTTGGCATTGCCCTTTTTTGGGATTGGAATGAAAACTGATCTTTCCCAGTCCTGTGGCCACTGTTGAGTTTTCCAAATTTGCTGACATACTGAATGTAGCACTTCAATAGCATCATCTTTTAGGATTTTAAATAGCTGAGCTGGAACTCTGTCACCTCCACTAGCTTTGTTTGTAGTAATGCTTCCTAAGGTCCACTTGACTTCCCATTCCAGGATATTTGCCTCTAGTTGAGTGACAACACCACTGTGGTTATTAAGGCTTTTTTGTATAGTTCTGTGTATTCTTGCCAATTTTTCTTAATCTCTTTTGCTTCTGTTAGGTCCTTACTGTTCCTGTCCTTTTTCATGTCCATCCTGGCATGAAATGTTCCCTTGATATTTCCAGTTTTCTTGAAGAGATCACTACTCATGCTATTGTTTTCCTCTATTTCTTTGCATTGTTCTTTTAAGAAGGCTTTTTTATCTCTTGACCTCATGGACTATAGTTTGCCAGGCTCCTCTGAGAATTCTCCAGGCAAGAATACTGGAGTGGGTAGCCATTCCCTTCTCCAGGGGATCTTCCAAACCCAGGGATCAAACCCAGGTCCCCTGCATTGCAGTCAAATTCTTTACCATTTGAGCCACTAGGGAAGCCCTTTTTAATATCTCCTTGCTATTCTCTGGAACTCTGCATACAGTTGGGTATATCTTTCCTTTTCTGCCTTGCCTTTCACTTCTCTCAGCTATTTGTAAAGCCTCCTTAGACAACCACTTTGCCTTCTTGCGTTTCTTTGGGATGGTTTTGGTCACTGCCTCCTGTACAGTGTTATGAACTTATGTCCATAGTCTTCAGGCACTCTGTCTACTAGGTCTAATCCCTTGAATCTATTTGTCACCTCTACTGTATAATCATAAAAAATTTCATTTAGGTCATACCTGAATGGCCTAGTGCTTTTCCTTACTTTCTTCAAATTAAGCCTGAATTTTGCATTTAGGAGCTGATGATCCAAGCCACAGTCAGCTCCACATCTTGTTTTCGCTGACTGTATAGAACTTTTCCATCTTTTGTTGCAAATAACATTGTTGTTGCTCAGTCCCTAACTTGTGTCTGACTCTTTGTGACCCCATTCACTGCAGCATATCAGGTTTCCCTGTTCTTCCCTATCTCTAGAGTTTGCTCAAACTCATATACATTGAGTTGGTGATGCCATCCAACCGTCTCATCCTCTGTCATCCCCTTCTCCTTCTGCCCTCAGTCTTTCCCAGCATTTAGGGTGTTTTCCAATGAGTTGGCTCTTTGCAATCAGGTGGCCAAAGGATTGGCACTTCAACTTCAGTCCTTCCAAAGAACATAATCAGTTTGATTTCAGTGTTGACCATCTGATGATGTTCATGTGTAGAATTGTCTCTTTTGTTGAAAGAGTGTTTGCCATGACCAGTGTGTTCTCTTGACAAAACTGTTAGCCTTTGCCCTGCTTCATTTTGTACTCCAAGGCCAAACTTGCCTGTTACTCTGAATATCTCTTGATTTCCTACTTTTGCATTCCAATCCTCTTTGATGAAAAGGACATCTTTTTTTGATGTTAGTTATAGAAGATTTTATAGCTCTTCACAGAACTGGTCAGCTTCATAATCTTCAGTATCAGTGGTTGGGGTACAGATTTGGGTTACTGTGGTGTTGAATGGTTTACCTTGGAAACAAACTGAGATCATTCTACCATTTTTGAGGTTGCATTTGAGACTGTTTTGTTGACTGTGAGGGCTACCCCATTTCTTTTAAGGGATTCTTGCCCACAGTAGTAGATATAATGGTCATCTAAAATTCACCCATTCCCATCCATTTTAGTTCACTGATTCCTAATATATAGATGTTCAGTCTTGCCATCTCTTGCTTGACTACGATTTACCTTGATTCGTGAACTTAACATTCCAGGTTCCTATGCAATATTGTTCTTTACAGCATCAGACTTGACTTCTACCACTACACACATCTGCAGTTGAATGTTGTTTCTTCTTTTCCCTTGTCATTTCATTCTTCCTGGAGCTATTAGTAATTGCCCTCTGCTCTTCCCCAGTAGCATATTGGACACCTTCAGACCTGGAAGGGGCTCATCTTCTGGTGTTATACCTTTTGCCTTTTCATACTGTTGATGGGTTTCTCCAAGCAAGAATATTGGGGTGGGTTGTCACTTTGTCTTCCAGTGGACTATGTTTTGTCAGAACTCTTCACTGTGACCTGTCCATCTTGATTGCCCCTACATGGCATGGTTCAGAGATTAATTGAGTTACACAAGCCCCATTTTCCATGACCAGGCTGTAATCCGTGAAGAGAATAGAATTAAATACCTGCTGTTAATAAGATGGTGAACAAAAAATGCATGCGAATACTGCATTTAAGTATTAACTTAAATGTATCAAGTATTAACTGTCTCTGCAGTTAAACCAAAAGGGATAGTTAAACCAAAAGAGATAATAAAAAGTGATCTTTATGGTGATAGAAGAAGCAAAGGATGCTGTAGAACTGCATAGAAGGAACAACTATCTAGTCTGTCAGTGGCTTACAGGAGCAGGATGTATCGGTCTGAAGCTTGGGATGAAGCTTGTGCTAAAGATACCAATTAATGTCTTTCTGCTGCTCATTCCTGAGAACTGATCAAAATGTCAAGGGATAATACATAGAATTTAAAGACGAAAAGGCTAGAGGCAAGTAAAAAGATTCACACAAGGAGATAAGATGAAATAAGGTAGAAAAACTAGTGGAGTGTGGTGTGATAGAAGTTAAATGTTTCAAGGTCAAGAGCAGAGTTAAGAGTGTTAAATAGTATAGAGATCTGTGATGAATTAAAATACTAAGTTTTTCTATTGGGTTTATCAGTTTAAAGGTTATTTGTGATTAAGTGGAAGCAGTTTCAGTGAAGTGTTTAGTTAAAACAATGTTAATCTTTAGGGGCTAAGATTTTTTTATTTTATTTTAATTGAAGGATAATTGGTTTACAAAATTCCGTTGTTTTCTGCCAAGTATCTGCACGAATTAGCTATAGGTATATGTATGTCCCCTCCCTCTTGAACCTCCCTCCCATCTCTCTCCTCATCCCACCCCTCTAGATTGTTACAGAGCCCCTGTTTGAGTTCCCTGAGTCATTGGCTATCTATTTTACATATGGTATTGTAAGTTTCCATGTTACTCTCTCCATATATCTTACTGTCTCCTTCCTCCCCTCCACTCTCTGTCAATAAGTCTGTTCTCTATGTCTGTTTCTCCATTGCTGCCCTGCAAATAAGTTCATCAGTACCATCTTTCTAGATTCCATATGTGTGTGTGTGTGTGTGTGTGTGTGTGTGTGTGTGTGTGTTACTTTAAGATAGTGGTATTTCTCTTTCTGACTTACTTCACTCTGTATATTGGGCTCTAGGTTCATCCACCTCATTAGAACTGATTCAAGTGTATTCCTTTTTATGGCTGAGTAATATTCCATTTTATATATGTACCACACCTTCTCTATCCATTCATCTTTTGATGGACATCTAGGTTGCTTCCATGTTCTAGCTGTTGTAAACAGTGCTGCAGGGAGCATTGGGGTACATGTGTCTTTTTCAGTTTTGGTTTCCTCGGGGTATATGTATATGCCTAGTAGTGGGATTGCTGGGTCATATGGTGGTTTTATTCCTAGTTTTTTAAGGAATCACCATACCATCTTCCACAGTGGCTGTATCAATTTACATTCCCACCAACAGTGCAAGAGGGTTCTCTTTTCTCCACACCCTCTCCAGCATTCATTGTTTGTAGAACTTTTGGTGATGGCCATTCTGACTGATGTGAGGTGGTATCTCATTGCAGATTTTTAAATTTGTCATTTTTTTTTGGCTTTTAAAAAATTGATTTATTTTTAATTGAAGGATAAATGCTTTACAGTATTGCATTGATTTCTAGCAAACATCAACATGAAACAGCCATAGGTCTACTCATGTTCCCTCCTACTTGAAATCTTTAGGAGCTAAGATTTTTAATATAAGAAAAAAAGAGCTACAAGGAAAAAACCAGAAATAAAATCATCTTCATCTTATTTTTAAATTGGAAATATTAGTTAAAACTCATGTTTATGTCCTTTTAAAATATGTATTTATGTTCACTGAAAATTCTAAAAAGCTGTAAGTCTAGAGAAATTGTAGAAATGGAGAAATGGTAGATTCCAAGTTTAAGGCAGGAAATATATGAGTCAGGTACATGTTGCACCATAAAAGTAAGACAGCTGCGAAAGCCTAATTGGGTAATATCAAAAGGAGAAAGGAGTTGACATGAAGGGAAACAATTGGAGAATCAACACTGATAATGACTACAGGAGATTGGAATGTATCAAGCATCTAAAATTCACAGGTTCTTAAAGGTTTTTCACACACACATACTCACACACACACAGTCTCTTTCTCTGATTGGATTTGTGCAGATTGCTAGGGCATCAATTGATGACTCTACACAAGGGGTTGGCAGGCTATAGCTATGTCCCCAGTGCACCTCTTTTTGTTTTAAGGCCTGTGAGGCAAGAATAGTTTTTACATTTTAAATAACGGGGAAAAAAAAGAATATTTCATAATATGAATATTACATGTAATTAATATTTTCAGTGTTCATAAAGTTTTATTGGCACATGAACATCTTTATTCATTTAAACATTGTCTGTCGTTGCTTATTTGAAGTAATAACAGAGTTGAATTGTTGTGACAGAGACCACATGGTCTGCAAAGCCTAAAATATTTACTGTTTGGCCTGTTATATAGAAAAAGCTTGTTGATCTCTTCTCTGAACATTAATAAATAAAAGGAAAGAATCAAGCATTTATGCTGGCTTTTGCAAACTTCCTTTCATGGAAATGAAACAGTTGATGAAGGACTTTTTTTTTTTTTTTTACAGAAAAATTGTAAGTAATAAATACAGATGAAATGACAGACTTAGAAAATCCCTATTTTTGAAACGTCCCATGAAAAAACTTTTAGGCAGTGTTCACCAGTGTATTTTAAAACCAAGTAAAAGTTTGATGGGGGAGTTTTAAGTGGAGGAATTAGATACCATTTGAATCTACTGGTCAATCATAGTATCATTAAATGTTGAGGCAATCAAATATTCATGTACCTCATGATGTAAAAAGTTTGCTAGAAAGCTGCACTTCAGTCAAGAAAATGGATTAAAAATACAGGAAATAATAGGGGAAAGAAGAACAATTTAAACAGATAATCTATCAACAAAACCCAAAATATGAGACATTATATAGAATAAATAACCTGGTTTCACTAAAGAGTGAACTATGTAAATGGATTAGATAAAATTGTAAAAGGCAAAACTTTAATAACAGGAGAGTATCTGTATAACATTAGGAGGAGGGAAAGACCCTTAAATAAATAAGACATAAAAAAACCTACCATGAAGTAAACGTTGGTATATTCTTATCTTTAATGTGATTGATTTTCTTTTTAACAGCCATAAAGACAGGGACAAGGAAGAAACAAAAGGGAGAGGTTACTTAACAAAGGATTAGTTGCAGAATATATAAAGAACTCCTCCAAATCAGTGAGAATAGGTCAAAGAACCCAATAAAAATGAGTGAAAGATAGGCATAGGCATTTCTATAAAGAAAGAACATAAATGACCAGAAACATATGAACCCATGTTTAACCTTATTATTAATTACATAAATGCAAATTAGAATTTCAACAAGAAACTATATCACAGATACTAGGAATGGCAAAAATTTTGAAATATGAATATTCAGTCTTAAGTGTTAGGTTGTAGAGCAGTGGATTCTCTTATACTTCACTAATGGAAATAAAAATTGGTAAAACAATTTTGGGAAAAATTTGGAATTCTTTTTTTTTTTTAGAAGTACTTAAAATTTATTTATTTATTTATTTTTAATTTATTTATTTTGATTGGAGGCTAATTACAATATTGTAGTGGGTTTTGCCATACATTGACATGAATCAGCCATGGGTGTACACATGTTCCCTATCCTGAACCCACCTACCTCCCTCCCCATCCCATCCCTCAGGATCATACTGGTGCACCAGCCCTGAGCACCTTGTCTAATGCATTGAACCTGGACTGGTGATCTGTTTCACATATGATAATAATTACATGTTTCAATGCTGTTCTCTCAAATCATCCCACCCTCGCCTTCTCCCAGAGTCCAAAAGACTGTTCTATACATCTGTGTCTCTTTTGCTGTCTCGCATATAGGGTCATCGTTACCATCTTTCTAAATTCCATATATATGCATTAGTATACTGTATTGGTGTTTTTTGTTCTGACATACTTCACTCTATATAATATGCTCCAGTTTCATCCACTTCATTAGAACTGAATCAAATGTATTCTTTTTAATGGCCGAGTAATATTCCATTGTGTATATGTACCATGGCTTTCTTATCCATTTGTCTGCCAATGGACATTTAGTTTGCTTCCATGTCCTGGCTATTGTAAACAGTGCTGCGATGAACATTGGGGTACACGTGTCTCTTTCAGTTCAGTGTGTATGCCCAACAGTGGGATTGCTAGGTCATATGGCAGTTCTATTTCCAGGTTTTTAAGGAATCTCCACATTGTTCTCCATAGTTCTCTAGTTCTGTGAAAAATACCATTGGTAGCTTGATAGGGATTGCATTGAATCTATAGATTGCTTTGGGTAGTATGCTCATTTTCACTATATTGATTCTTCCAATCCATGAACATGGTATATTTCTCCATCTATTTGTGTCCTCTTTGATTTCTTTCATCAGTGTTTTATAGTTTTGTATATATAGGTCTTTTGTTTCTTTAGGTAGATTTATTCCTAAGTATTCAATTCTTTTCACTGCAATGGTGAATGGGATTGTTTCCTTAATTTCTCTTTGTTTTCTCATTGTTAGTGTAGAGGAATGCAAGGGATTTTTGTGTGTTAATTTTATATCCTGCAACTTTACTATATTCATTGATTAGCTCTAGTAATTTTCTGGTGGAGTCTTCAGGGTTTTCTGTGTAGAGGATCATATCATCTGCAAACAGTGAGAATTTTACTTCTTCTTCTCCAATCTGGGTTCCTTTTATTTCTTTTTCTTCTCTGATTGCTGTGGCTAAAACTTCCAAAACTCTGTTGAATAGTAGTGGTGAGAGTGGGTACCTTTGTCTTGTTCCTGACTTTAGGGTAAGTGCTTGCAATTTTTTACCATTGAAGATAATGTTTGCTGTGGGTTTGTCATATATAGCTTTTATTATGTTGAGGTATGTTCCTTCTATTCCAGCTTTCTGGAGGGATTTTATCATAAATGGATGTTGAATTTTGTCAAGGGCTTTCTCTGCATCTATTGAGATAATCATATGTTTTTTATCTTTTAATTTGTTAATGTGGTATATTACATTGATTGATTTGTGGATGTTAAACAATCCTTGCATCCCTGGGATAAAGCCCACTTGGTCATGATGTATGATCTTTTTAATATGTTGTTGGATTCTGTTTGCTAGGGTTTTGTTAAGGATTTTTACATCTATGTTCATCAGCAATGTAGGCCTGTAGTTTTCTTTTTTTGTGGCATCTTTGT
This sequence comes from Okapia johnstoni, assembly GCA_024291935.2. Lineage (NCBI taxonomy): Eukaryota > Metazoa > Chordata > Mammalia > Artiodactyla > Giraffidae > Okapia > Okapia johnstoni. Next base: position 77,720,117 of record CM044306.1, on the reverse strand, counting down.
CTGGTTTTTGTATTAGGGTGATGATGGCCTCATAGAATGAGTTTGGAAGTTTACCCTCTTCTGCAATTTTCTGGAAGAGTGTGAGTGGGATAGGTGTTAGTTCAGTTCAGTCACTTAGTTGTGTCCAACTCTTTGCAACCCCATGAATTGCAGCACTCCAGGCCTCCCTGTCCATCACCGACTCCCGGAGTTTACCCAAACCCATGTCCATCGAGTCAGTGATGCCATCCAACCATCTCATCCTCTGTTGTCCCCTTCTCCTCCTGCCCCCAATCCTTCCCAGCATTAGGGTCTTTTCCAATGAGTCAACTCTTCGTATGAGGTGGCCAAAGTATTGGAGTTTCAGCTTCAACATCAGTCCTTCCACTGAACACCCAGGACTGATCTCCTTTAGGATGGACTGGTTGGATCTCCTTGCAGTCCAAGGGACTCTCAAGAGTCTTCTCCAACACTGCAGTTCAAAAGCATCAGTTCTGCGGTGCTCAGCTTTCTTCACCGTCCAACTCTCACATCCATACATGACCACTGGAAAAACCATAGCCTTGACTAGACAGACTTTTGTTGGCAAAGTAATGTCTCTGCTTTTAAATATGCTATCTAGGATGGCCATAACCTTCCTTCCAAGGAGTAAGAGTCTTTTAATTTCATGGCTGCAGTCACCATCAGCAGTGATTTTGGAGCCCCCAAAAATAAAGTCTGACACTGTTTCCACTGTTTCCCCACCTATTTCCCATGAAGTGATGGGACCGGATGCCATGATCTTAGTTTTCTGAACGTTGAGCTTTAAGCCAACTTTTTCACTTTCCTCTTTCACTTTCATCAAGAGGCTCTTTAGTTCTTCTTCACTTTCTGCCATAAGGGTGGTGTCATCTGCATATCTGAGGTTATTGATATTTCTCCCAGCAATCTTGATTCCAGCTTGTGTTTCTTCCAGCCCAGCGTTTCTCATGATGTACTCTGCATAGAAGTTAAATAAGCAGGGTGACAATATACAGCCTTGATGTACTCCTCTTCCTATTTGGAACCAGTCTGTTGTTCCATGTCCAGTTCTAACTGTTGGTTCCTGACCTGCATACAGGTTTCTCAAGAGACAGGTCAGATGGTCTGGTATTCCCATCTCTTTCAGAATTTTCCACAGTTTATTGTGATCCACACAGTCAAAGGCTTTGGCATAGTCAGTAAAGCAGAAATAGATGTTTTTCTGGAACTCTCTTGCTTTTTCAATGATCCAGTGGATGTTGGCAATTTGATCTCTGGATCTTCTGCCTTTTCTAAAACCAGCTTGAACATCTGGAAGTTCACGGTTCATGTATTGCTGAAGCCTGGCTTGGAGAATTTTGAGCATTACTTTACTAGCATGTGAGATGAGTGCAATTGTGTGGTCATTTGAGCATTCTTTGGCATTGCCTTTCTTTGGGATTGGGATGAAAGGTGACCTTTTCCAGTCCTGTGGCCACTGCTGAGTTTTCCAAATTTGCTGGCATATCGAGTGCAGCACTTTCACAGCATCATCTTTCAGGATTTGAAATAGCTCTACTGGAATTCCATCACCTCCACTAGCTTTGTTCGTAGTGATGCTTTCTAAGGCCCACTTGATTTCACATTCCAGGATGTCTGGCTCTAGGTGAGTGATCACACCATCATGATTATTTGGGTCATGAAGATCTTTTTTGTACAGTTCTTCTGTGTATTCTTGCCACCTCTTCTTAATACCTTTTGCTTCTGTTAGGTCCATACCATTTCTGTCCTTTATCGAGCCCATCTGTGCATGAGATGTTCCCTTGGTATCTCTGATTTTCTTGAAGAGATCTCTAGTCTTTCCCATTCTTTTGTTTTCCTCTATTTCTTTGCATTGATCGCTGAGGAGGGCTTTCTTATCTCTCCTTGCTATTCTTTGGAACTCTGCATTCAGATGGGGATATCTTTCCTTTTCTCCTTTGCTTTTCACTTCTCTTCTTTTCACAGCTATTTGTAAGTCCTCCTCAGACAGCCATTTTGCTTTTTTTGCATTTCTTTTCCATGACGATGGTCTTGATCCCTGTCTCCTGTACAATGTCACAAACCTCTGTCCATAGTTCATCAGGCACTCTATCAGATCTAGTCCCTTAAATCTATTTCTCACTTCCACTGTATAATCATAAGGGATTTGATTTAGGTCATACCTGAATGGTCTAGTGGTTTTCCCTACTTACTTCAATTTAAGTCTGAATTTGGCAAGAAGGAGTTCATGATCTGAGCCACAGTCTGCTCCTGGTCTTGTTTTTGCTGACTGTAAAGAGCTTCTCCATCTTTGGCTGCAAAGAATATAATCAGTCTGATTTCGGTGTTGACCATCTGGTGATTTCCATGTGTAGAGTGTTATTCTCTTGTGTTGTTGGAAGAGGGTGTTTGTTATGACCAGTGCGTTCTCTTGGCCAAACTCTATTAGCCTTTGCCCTGATTCATTCTGTACTCCAAGACCAAATTTGCCTGTTATGCCAGGTGTTTCCTGACTTCCTACTTTTGCATTCCAGTCCCCTATAATGAAAAGGACATCTTTTTTTGGGTGTTAGTTCTAAAAGGTCTTGTAGGTCTTCATAGAACCGTTCAACTTCAGCTTCTTCAGCGTTACTGGTCAGGGCATAGACTTGGATTACTGTGATATTGAATGGTTTGCCTTGGGAATGAACAGAGATCATTCTATCGTTTTTTAGATTGCATCCAAGTACTGCATTTCGGACTCTTTTGTTGACCATGATGGCTACTCCATTTCTTCTAAGGGATTCCTGCCCACAGTAGTAGATATAATGGTCATCTGAGTTAAATTCACCCATTCCAGTCCATCTTAGTTTGCTGATTCCTAGAATGTCGACGTTCACTCTTTCCATCTCCTGTTTGACCACTTCCAATTCGCCTTTATTCATGAATCTAACATTCCAGGTTCCTCTGCAATATTGCTCTTTACAGCATCGGACTTTGCTTCTGTCACCAGTCACATCCACAGCTGGGTATTGTTTTTGCTTTGGCTCCATCCCATCATTCTTTCTGGAGTTATTTCTCCACTGATTTCCAGTAGCATATTGGACACCTGCCGACCTAGGGAGTTCCTTTCAGTGTCCTATCTTTTTGCCTTTTCATACTGTTCATGGGGTTCTCAAGGCAAGAATAGTGAGTTGGTTTGCCATGCCCTTCTCCAGTGGACCACATTCTGCCAGACCTCTCCACCATGACCTGTCCGTCTTGAGTGGCCCCACACGGCATGGCTTAGTTTCACTGAGTTAGTCAAGGCTGTGGTCCGTGTGATCACATTGGCTAGTTTTCTGTGAGTATAGTTTCAGTGTGTCTGCCCTCTGATGCCCTCTCGCAACACCTACAGTCTTACCTGGGTTTCTCTTACCTTGGACGTGGGGTATCTCTTCATGGCTGTTCCAGCCAGCAAAGCGCAGCCACTGCTCCTTACCTTGGACAAGGGGTATCTCTTTACGGCTGCCCCTCCTGACCTTGAATGTGGAGTAGCTCCTCTCAGCCCTCCTGTGCTTGCACAGCCGCTGCTCCTTCGACGTGGGGTAGCTCCTCTCGGCTGTCACCCCTGGCCTCAGCTGTGGGGTAGCTCCTCTCGGCCGTGGTTCTGCGCAGTCCATCGCAGCCGCAGCGCTTCTGCGTGGTCTGTCGCAGCCGCCTTAGGTTAGGGACTTTTGCAGGAAAGTTCTCTCTCTCTTTTGCTCTCTCTCTGGCTTTCCCACAGTTTGGGTTGCTGTCTCAGGTTAGCTCCCTCAGATTGCCCTCAGGGCATTCAGTCCTTACCCTAAGCAATGCAGCCCACAGCTCCCTGTTCAGCCCTCCCTTGCTGGTGGTGGATGTGGCGTCTGGGCTACTTCTCCGCTGGGAGTTTTTGTTAGGCATGTAATCTGTGGGGTTTATTTATTTATTTATTTATTTTTCCTCCCAGTTATGTTGCTCTCTGAGATTCTGAAATCCTACAAGACCCGCTGGTGAGAGGGTTTCCTGGTATTTGGAAACTTCTCCTGTTTTATGACTCCCTCCCCAGGACAGATCTCCCTCCCTAACTTTTTTGTCTCTCTTTTTATCTTCTATATTTTGTCCTACCTCCTTTCCAAGACAATGGGCTGCCTTTCTTGGTGCCTGGTGTCCTCTGCCAGCATTCAGAAGTTGTTTTGTGGAATTTGCTTAGCGTTCATATGTTCTTTTTATGAATTTTTGGGAGAGAAAGTGGTCTCCCAGTCCTATTCCTCTGCCATCTTAGGACCACTCCTGGAATTATTTCTTAAAATTTAAGACGTTCATTGCCTGTGACCAGAAATTCTATTCTTGGGTATATACCCTAGAGGTATATAGAAAAATGTTCATAGCAGCACTGTTTGTAATAGAAAAAGCTTGAAACTACCTAAATGTCCATCAGTAGTAGGATAAATGAATAAATTATGGTATTCACCCAGTGAAATACAATAGGCAGTGGAAATGAATAAACTTACACATCAGCATGGATATTTTTCCAAAACATAGGATTGAGTGAAAAAAGTATGTAACACGAGGAATGCAGTATGTTTTTGTTTATATGAAGTTTAAGAACAAGGAAGACTAAATATGTTATTTAGGGATAGAGCCACATACAGGAAAATCATAAGGACAAGCAAGAGGGTGATTAACATAAAATTTAGGACTGTGAAAATAGGTAAAGAGATGGGAATGTATTTGGGGAGAAGCATCCAGGAAGCTTAAAAAGTTTGGGTAATATTAATGATTAACTATGGATAGTGAAATTTTAGGTGATTTTCATTTTCTTAACTTTCTGACTTGCCGTATTTCTGTACTGTGGTTTTTGCAGAGGCAGTGTTCTGTAGGGGTTTCTCTAGAGCAGTGGTTCTCAACTGGAGGTGATTTTGCCATTCTCATCCATCAAACAGACACTTGGTTATGTCTGGAGATGTTATTTGAATGTCATGACTGAGGTGGGGGAGCTAGTAGCATCTACTCAGTAGAGGCTAGGGATGTTGCTAATGTTTAATCCTACAGTGCACTGGATAGCACCCTTAAAGCAATTAATTATTGGGCCCAACATATCAATAGCTCTAAGTTTGAGAAACCCTGGTCTAGGGCCAGACTTAGGGATTGAATTCCAAGTTGTATACCTCACAAGTTGTGTGACTGTGAAAGTTACTTAATCTCTTTTTCTTGTCTATAAAATGAGGCTAGTAATAGAATCTACCTCATAGGTTGTGAGAATTAACTGCATTAAAACATTTAAAGTACTGAGACCAGTGCCAGTCATGTACTAGACACTTGATAAACATTAGCATTAATTATTTGATTTCAAAATTTTATTTCTTATTGAATATATTCAGCTGATTAAAGTTGATAGTTGATAAAGAGAAATATATTGAAAATAGTTATTATAGTAAAAGAAAATTATACAAAGACACACACACAAAATTATATAGAGATACACACCCTCCTTTAAAATGCAGCATATGAAACTTTTGAATGAAGGCCTTTGCAAGCAATAATGACAGGATATTAGGATCTGTGTTTTATCTGTACTTAATAATAATTCATGAATAAGAAGCCAGAGGGCTGAACATAAACTGTGTATGAGTTACCTGAACATAAACTATATTAATATCTGAACTCAAAGATGTGTGGCCTAATGATTTGGTTATAATAATCATCCTATACTTTAGTACACAATCTGATGTTTCTATTATTCTATATAGCAGCCTTTCCAGAAAGATTCTTGGAAAGTCAGTTTCTTGATTGGATCTCAGGATCTTATCTCATACAGACTTGTATATCAAGTGAATGTGTTTTTAAATTTTGATAGGTTGTAGCTTTTTTCTTTAAGAGTTAGTGTTCTAAATAATAAATTACTTAAAAATATATAAAATTTATGATTAAATTTCTTTAAGCTTTAACAAACGAAGTGCAGATTATTATGCATGCACATTCAACAGTAATATGGACATTTCCCTCCAAGCAGTTATTATATTTTCAATATAGATATATTCATAAAGAAGTAGGTTGAAATAATGATGTTAATAATGACTATCATTCATATAGTTCCATATAATTAACAAAGTCCTAACACATACGTGGTCACAATAGAGCTTCACAAAAATATTTTGTGGTATTTGGAATTATCTCTGTTTTACAGATGAACTAGTTGAGACTTAACAGAGGTGATTTATTTTTCCAAAGTTATAATTGTAATAATTGTGAAACTATCATTCAAACTCAAATCTTATAATGAATCAGTTACTATGATAATCCACTTTGTGCTTTTAATAAAACTATGAAGCTTTCTCTGACTTATACATAACCTTTTTGGAAATGATATAGCAGGGCACTGATTTCTCCTCTCAAAATGACCTTAGTTGTGATATCAGCAACAGAAGATGGAGAGGGACCCCACATGTGTTACCTCTATAAATTACACATAAATGTGATTAAAATGAATTTGATAGCTTCATAATTATTATAAACCTTTTATTTTTAAAAGTTTAATTTTAGATAATTGAAAATACACACCAAACTAGAGAGAATGGTATATATAAACTACTATATTACCCATCACCCACCTTCATCAATCATCAACTCATGACAACTTTAAGTCATGTATATCCCTACTGTTTTCTCCACTCTGGATTATTTTGAGGCAAATTTCAGATATATTATTTCTTTTGTGCATAGTACATTATGCAAATTTTGTTTTTCAAAAATTATAATTTTGAAATACTGAAAATCTGAATCATTTTATACAAAGATGTTTCCAACTAATGTATTCCAGTCGGTAGCTATTCATGAGTTAAAACAGTATGCTTTTCTTTTGGAATTTAGATGTCTAATAAATAGTAAGAGAAAGTTTTTTTTACCTGTTCTGTGCAGTCTTCTCATTTCTCTTTCTAAAATAAAAGATCACAACATTATCTTAAAATCTAATAAAGACTTCAATAAAAATTATGAAACCTTTTAATATCCTCATTAAAAAGAGAAATACTTAAAATAATCATAACTTAAAATACTTAAATAATCATGACTTAAAACTGAGAAAGCAAAAAACAAACTTAAGAAGAGTATGAATCTCCTTCATTATTATGGCTGAATAATATTCCATTGTATGTGTATATCATATTTTTTTTTTATCCAATCATCACTGATGGATGCTTAGGTTGGTTTTGTATGTTGGCTACTGTAAATAATGTTGCAGTGAATATGGAAGGTACAAACATCTTTTTGAGTTCTTTTGTTTTCTTCTGATAAATACCCAGAAATGGAATTGCTGGATCATCTGGTAATTCTAGTTTTAATTTTTTGAGGAAACTCCATACTGTTTTCCATAGTGGCTGTACCAATTTGTATTCACACCAACAATGCATGAGGATTTCTTTTTCTCCACATTTATGATTAACACTTATTTCCTGTCTTTTTGATGATAGACATTCTGACAGGTGTGAGGTGATAACTCGTTTTAATTTGCATTTCCCTAATGAATAGTGATGTTGAGCACCTTATCATGTACCTATTTGCCCCTTGTATGTCTTCTTCAGAAAAAAATGTCCATTCAAATTCTCTGCCCATTTTGAAATTACATTTTTATTAAGTTATATTAGTTATTGTATATTTCAGATATTAAACTCTTATCAAATGTGTGATTTGCAGATATTTTCACCCAGCCTCTGTGTTGCCTTTTCATTTTGTTGATGGCTTCCTTTGCTGTCTAGAGGCTTTGTAGTTTATGTAGACTCACTTGTTTATTTGCTTTGCTTTTGTTGTTTAACCCAAAAATCATCACCAAGATTGATGTCAGGGCACTTACTATATAAAACTTCTAGGAGTTTTATGGTTTTAGGTCTTACATTCAAATCTTTAAAGAATTTTGAATTAACTGTTGTGTACGGAGTAGGATAGTGTTTCTGCATGTGACTATCCAGTTTTCCCCCATACCATTTATTGAAGAGACTATTCATTCCCCATTGTATATTCTTAGCTCCTTTGTTGTTAATTAATTGACCATATATTTGTAGGTTTATTTCTAAACTCTCAATTCTGTTCTGTTGATGTATGTGTCTGTTTCTATGCTAATACTATATACTATTTTGATTACTACAGTTTGTAATATAGTATGAAATCAGGAAGCATGATGACACCAGATTTGTTCTTCTTCTGCTGTTTGGGGTCTTTTGTAGTTACATACAGTTTTATAACTGTTTAAATTTCTGTGAAAACAGCCACTGAGTGCTCAGTTACTTTCCGGGAGATATCAGTGACCTGGAATAAAGCAGTGAAAGAGTGCTAGCCTGTATCTTTGAAAAGTATTTCAGTAGGCAATATATGTGTTAAATTAGATGCCTGTTCCTAAGGCAGGAGATTTAAGACAAGTAAATGGGCCTCTTTCACAGAAAGACTGGGTGATTTTTCAGTTGTAGCCTCTGCCTTGGGCCCTGGGACATATTCAGGTGAGTCTAGGAGCACTTTAAAAACTGTTTCTTAGTTTCCTAGAGACCTGTTGGTCTTGTGGATGCAAGCCCCATTGGCTTTTAAAGCTAGATGTTTGGGGGCTCAACTCTAAGGCAGAGAGCTTAAAATTTGGGGAATCGGATGTGAGGTTCAGATCCCTTGCTCCTCAGGGAGAAGATCTGATTTGAGAGTTTTGATTGTGGGTTGCCATGTGAGGTGGAGTTTGTGGCAAGATTATGTCTCAGTCTCTCCTACCTATTTTAGGTCATATGTGAATGGCATAGTAGTTTTCCCCACTGTCTTCAATTTGAGCCTGAGTTTTGCAATAAGGAGTTCATGATCTGAGCCACAGTCAGCTCCTGGTCTTATTTTTGCTGACTGTATAGAGCTGCTCCATTTTCAGCTACAAAGAATATAATCAGTCTGATTTTGATACTGACCATCTGGTGATGTCCATGTTTAGAGTCGTCTCTTGTGTTGTTGGAAGAGTGTTTGCTATGACTAGTGCCTTCTCTTGGCAGAACTCTGTTAGTCTGCTCTGCTGCATTTTGTACTCCAAGGCCAAATTTGCGTGATACTCCAAGTATCTCTTGACTTCCTACTTTTGCATTCCTGTCCCCTGTGATGAAAAGGACATCTTTTTTTGGTGTTAGTTCCTAAAGGTCTTGTAGATCTTCATAGAATTATTCAACTTCAGCTTCTTCGGCATTGGTGGTTGGGGCCTGGGCTTAGATTACTGTGATATTGAATGGTTTGCCTTGGAAATGAATAGAGATCATTTTGTCATTTTTGAGATTGCACCCAAGTACTTTTGGACTCTTTTGTTGACTATGAGGGCTACTCCATTTCTTCTAAGGGATTCTTGCCCACCGTAGTAGATATAATGGTCATCTGAATTAAATTCACCCTTTCCAGTCCATTTTAGTTCACTGATTCCTAAAATGTTGATGTTCACTCTTGTCATATCCTGATTGACCATTTCCAATTTACCTTGATTCATGGACCTAACAATCCAGTCTCCTAGGCAGTATGTTTCTTTACAGCATCAGACTTTACTTTCACTACCAGATATATCCACAGCTGGGCATTGTCCGCTTTGGCTCAGCCTCTTTGTTCCTTCTGGAGCTATTTTTCTGCTCTTCTCCAGTAGCATATTGGGCACCTACCAACCTGGGGAGTTCATCTTTCATTGTCATATCTTTTTACCTTTTCATACTGTTCATGGGGCTCTCAAGTCAAGAATGCTAAAGTGGTTTGCCGTTCCCTTCTCCAACGGACCATGTGTTCTCAGAACTCTCCACCATGACCTGTCTGTCTTGGGTGGCCCTACATGGCACAGCTCATAGCTTCATTGAATTATACAAGATTGGTATCCATGTGATAAGTTTGGTTAGTTTTCTGTGATTGCAGTTTTCATTCTGCCTTCCCTCTGATGGATGAGGATAAGAGGCTTGAGAAGCTTCCTGGTGGGAGGGACTGGCTGTGGGTAAAACTTGCTCTGATGGGCGGGGCTATGCTCAGTAAGTGTTTAATCCAATTTTCTGCTGATGGGTGGGGCTATGTTCCCTCCCTGTAGTTTGGCCTTAGGCCAAAGTATGGTAGGGGTAATGGCAGTAATGGAAACCTCCTTCAAAAGGACTCCAAGGACCATTATAGTCAGTGGGCTAATGGTAGCCTCCTCCAAGAAGGCTTATGCCAACATGCTGCACCTCCCAGGACTGCTGCTGCCAGTGCCTCTGATCCCACGGCAGGCCACTGCTGACTCACACTTCTGCAGGAGACCCTCAGATACTCACCGGAGGGTCTGGCTCAGTCTTCTGCTTCTTTCCCCTGCGTCCTGGTGCACAGCAGGTTTTATTTGTGCCCTCCAAGAGTCTCTGGTGGGTATGGGGTTTGATTTTAATATGATAGTGACTGTTGTACTGTCTTGATGTGGCTTCTCCTTTGTCTTTGGATGTGGGGTATCTTTTTTTATTTGGTAGGTTCCAACATCTTCCTGTTGATGTTTCAGCAGCTAGTGTGATTTTGATGTTCTTGCAGGAGAAGATAAGAGCATGTCCTTTTACTCTACCATTTTAAGCTAGCATTCAGGTATGACATAAATAAAACCCCTTATGATTATACAGTGAAAGTGAAAGTTAAGTCACTCAGTTGTGTCCAACTCTTTGCGACTCAGTGGACTGTAGTGTACTGGGCTCCTCTGCCCATTGGATTCTCTAAACAAGAATACTGGTGTGGGTGGCAGTTTCCTTCTCCAGGAGATCTTCCCGACCCAGGGATCGAACCCAGGTCTCCCACATTGCAGGCAGACGCTTTAACCTCTGAGCCACCAGAGAAGCCCCTGATTATACAATGGAAGTCACAAATAGACTCAAGAGAGTAGATCTGATAAGAGTGCATGAAGAACTATGGACGGAGGTTCGTAATATTATAGAGGAAGTGGTAACTAAAACCATCCAAAAGAAAACGAAATGCAAGAAGGCAAAATGGTTGTCTGGGGAGGCTTACAAATAGCTTAGCAAAGAAAAGCAAAAGGCAAAGGAAAAAGGGAAAGATGCACCCAAGTGAATGCAGAGTTCAAAGAATAGCAAGGAGAGAAAGCCTTCTTAAGTACACAATGCAAAGGAATAAAGGAAAGCAATAAAATGGGGAAAGGCTAGAGATCTCTTCAAGAAAATTGGAGATACCAAGGGAACATTTCATGAAAAGATGGAAAGGACAGAAATGGCAAGGACCAATGAGAAGCCAAAGACATTAAGAGGCAGTGGCAAGAATATACAGAAGAACTATACAAAAAAGGTCTTAATGACCAGGATAACCATGATTATGTGGTCACTCACCTCGAGTCAGGCATCCTGGAGTGTGAAGTCAAGAGGGCCTTAGGAAGCATTGAACAAACAAAGCTAGTGAAGGTGATGGAATTCCAGCTGAGCTATTTAAAACCCTAAAAGATGATGCTGTTAAAGTGTTGCAGCCTAAATGCCAGAAAATTTGGAAAACTCAGCGGTAGCCACCAAACTCAAAAAGTCCGTTTCATTCAGATCCCAAAGAAGAGCAATGCCAAAGAATGTTCAACCGACCACACAATTGCACTCATTTCACTTGCTAGCACGATCATGCTTAAAATCCTTCGAGCTAGGCTTCAACAGTGCATGAACCAAGAAATTCCAGATGTACAAGCTGGATTTATAAAAGGCAGGGGAACCAAAGATCAAATTGTCAACATCCGTTGGATCATAGAAAAAGCAAGGGAATTCCAGAAAAAAATATCTAACTTCTGCTTCATTGATGACGCTAAAGCCTTTGACTGTGTGGATCACCACAAACTGTGGAAAATTCTTAAAGAGATGGGAATACCCATCCACCTTGCCTGCCTCCTGCAAAACCTATATTCAGGTCAAGAAGCACAAGTTAGAACCAGATGTGGAACAATGGGCTGGTTCAAAATTAGGAAAGGAATATGTCAAGCCTGTATATTGTCACCTTGCTTATTTAACTCATATGCAGAGTATATCATGAGATATGCCAGACTGGATGAACCAAAAGCGGGAATCAAGATTGCTGGGAGAAATATCAACAACCTCAGATATGCAGATGATAACATTCTAATGTCAGAAAGCCAAGAGGAGCTAAAGAGCCTCTTGATGAAGGTGAAAGAGGAAAGTGAAAAAGCTGGCTTAAAACTCAACATTCAAAAAACTAAGATCATGGCATCCAGTCCCATCCCTTCATGGCAAATAGATGAAAAACAATGGAAACAATGACAGACTTTATTTTCTTGGGCTCCAAAATCACTGCAGATGGTGACTGGAGTCATGAAATTAAAAGATGCTTGCTCCTTGGAAGAAAAGCTATGACAAACCTAGACAGTGTATTAAAAAGCAGAGACTTTGCCAAGAACTTTGCCAACAAAGGTCTGTACAGTCAAAGCTATGGGTTTTCCACTAGTCATGTATGGATATGAGAGTTGGATCATAAAGATGTCTGAGTGCCAAAGAATTGTTGCTTTCAAACTGTGGTGTTGGAGAAGACTCTTCAGAGTCCCTTGGATTGCAAGGAGATCAAACCAATCAATCCTAAAGGAAATCGACCCTGAATATTCACTGGAAGGACTGAGGCTGAAGCTCAAATACTTTGGCTACCTGTTGCAAAGAGCCGACTCATTGGAAAAGACCTGCTGCTGTGAATGATTGAAGGCAGGAGGAGAAGGGGGAGACAGAGAATGAGATGGTTGGATGGCATCACTGACTCAATGGACCTGAGTTTGTACAAATTCCAGGAAATAGTGAAGGACAGGGAAGCCTGGCATGCTTCAGTGCATGGGGTCTCAAAGAGTTGGACATAACTTAGCAACTGAAGGACAAAAATAATCCACTTGTATTTAAAGTGATTATTGTGAGGGTGGGACGTTCTGGGAGAATAGCATTGAAACATGTATATTATCATATGTGAAACAGAACACCATTCCAGGTTTGATGCATGAGACAAATGCTCAGGGCTGGGTCAATGGGATGACCCAGAGGGATGGGATGGGGAGGGAGGTGGGAGGGGGGTTCAGGATGGGGAACACATGTAAACCCATGGCTGATTCATATCAACGTATGGCAAAAACCACTACAATATTGTAAAGTAATTAGCCCCCAACTAAAATAAATAAATTTATATAAAAAAAATAAAGTGATTATTGATAGGGGGTTCCTACTACCATTTTGTTAATTGCTTTTCTTTCTTTCTTTCTTTTTTTTTTTATAGTTCTCTTGTTCTTGTCCTCTGCTCACCTTTCTTTATTGTTTGATGATTTTTTTTTTTTTTGGTAGCGTGCTTTGATTCTGTTCTCTTTATCCTTGGGAAAGTATTATACTTTTAAAAAAGCTGCTACTGGGCTCAAATGTTTTATAGTTATAGCAGTCTATTTTAAGAGGATAACAACTTAACTTCAATTGCATACAGAAAGTGTACCCTTGACTCCTTCCCTCATAAACACAGTTTACAAACTCACACTAGATTTTACTTCTTTCTGTATTGTGTTTCCATGAACACATTTCAGTGGTTTAGTTATTTTTGCTATTTTTGTCTTTATAGACTAGTGTTACAAGTGATTTATGTGCCATAATTACAGTATTACAGTATTGTGTTTTTCTTTATATCTCCTTTAGCAATGAGTTATATTTTCATGTTATTGTCTAGAATTTTGTTTGTTTCAATTTAAACTCCTTTTAGCACTTCTGGCAAGGCAGATCAAGTACTGATGATCTCCCTCAGCATTTCTTTGTCTGGGAAAGTCTTTCTTTCTCCTCCTTTCTTAAAGAGAAGAAATTTTGCCAGGTGTTAAGTATTCTTGTTTGAAAGTTTTTCCTTTAAAGTTTTGAATATATCATCCCACTTGCTTCTGACCTACAAAGTTTCTGCTAAGAAATCCACCAGTAGTCTATGTGCTTTTCCTTGCATACTCCCTTTAATGTGACAAGTCACTTTTCTCTCACTGCTGTGAAAATTCTCTCTTTGCATTGGGTTTTTGACAATTGTAATGTGTCTCATAAAAATCTCTTTGGGTTAAATCTATTTATGGACTGTGGGGCCTCGCAAATGTGTATGTCCATTTCCCTCTCTAGATTTCTGATGTTTCAACCATTATTTCTTTAAATAAGTTTTTAGCTTTTCTCTTTCTCTCTGTCTGTCCTCCTAAGACTCCCAAAATACTGTTGGTTCCTTATTAGTATAAATTCCATAGACTTTTTTCATAATTTTTATTTTTTGTTGTTCTTCTCAATGAATAAATAGCCTCAAATTATAGGTCCCAGTTTTCTTTTTCTTTCTAAAATGGTTTCTATTTCTTTATTAACTTCTCATTTTGTTTATATATTATTTTCCTGATTGTCTTTAGTTGTCTATCTGATGTGTCCTCTTTTACCTCATTGAGTGCTTTATGACAATTTAAAAATATTCTTTGTCAAGCCATTCATCTATATACGTTTCTTTAGGCTTGGTTCAGTTCAGTTCAGTTGCTCATTTGTGTCTGACTTTTTGTGACCCTATGGACTGCTGCACACCAGGTTTCCCTGTCCTCCACCATCTCCTGGAGCTTGCTCAAACTCATGTCCATTGAGTCAGTGATGCCTTAACATCCTCTGTCATCCCCTCCTCCTGCCTTCTGTCTTTCCTAGCATCAGGGTCTTTTCCAGTGAGTCAGCTCTTCACATCAGGTGGCCAAAGTATTGGAGCTACAGCTTCAGCATCAGTCCTTCCAATGATATTCAGGGTTGATTACTTTTAGGTTTGTATCTCCTTGCTGTCCAAGGGGACTCTCAACAGTCTTCTCCAACACCACAGTTTCAAAGCATCAATTCTTCAGTGCTCAGCCTTCTTTAAGGTCCAGCTCTCACATCCATACATGACTACTGGAAAAACCATAGCTTTGACCAGATGGACCTTTGTTGGCAAAATATTTGTCTCTGCTTTTTAATAAGCTGTCTAGGTTGGTCATAGCTTTTCTTCCAAGGAGCAAGCATCTTTTAATTTCATGGCTGCAGTCACCATCTGAAGTGATTTTGGAGCCCAAGATAATAAAATCTGTCACTGTTTCCATTGTTTCCCCATCTATTTGCCTTGAAATGATGGGACTGGATGCCATGATCTTAGTTTTTCGAATGTTCAATATTAAGCCAACTTTTTCACTCTCCTTTTCATTTTCCTCGAGAGGATCTTTAGTCCTCTTCACTTTCTGCCATAAGAGTGGTGTCATCTGCACATCTGAGGTTACTGATATTTCTCCTGGCAGTCTTGATTCCAGCTTGTGCTTCATCCAGCCCAGCATTTCACATGATGTACTCTGCATATAACTTAAACAGGCAGGGTGACAGTATATAGCCTTGATGTACTCTTTTCCCAGTTTGAACCAGTCCATTTTTCTATGTCCAGTTCTGACTGTTGCTTTTTGGCCAGCATATAGGTTTCTCAGGAAGCAGGTAAGGTGGTCTGGTTTTCCCATCTCTTTAAGAATTTTCCACAATTTGTTGTGATCCACACAATGGCTTTAGTGTAGTCAATGAAGCAGAAGTAGATGTTTTTCTGGAATTTTCTTGCTTTTTCTATGATCCAGCAAATGTTGGCAATTTGATCTCTGATTCCCCTGCCTTTTCTAAATCCAGCTTGTACATCTGGAATTTCTTGGTTCATGTACTGTTGAAGCCTAGCCTGGAGAATTTTTAAGCATGATCTTGCTAGCATGTGAAATGAGTGCAATTGTGTGGTCTGTTGAACATTGTTTGGTATTGCTTTTCTTTGGGATCCGAATGCAACTGACCTTTTTGAGTCTGGTGGCTACTGCTGAGTTTTCCAAATTTTTTGGCATATAGACTGCAGCACTTTAACAACCTGATCTTTTAGGAGTTTAAATAACTCGGCTGAAATTCTATCACCTCCACTAGCTTTGTTCATAATGATGCTTCTTAACTTAGCCCACTTGACTTCACATTCCAGGATGTCTGGCTCTAGATGAGTGATCACACCATCGTGGTTATTTGGATCATGAAAATCTTTTCTGTATAGTTCTTCTGTGTATTCCTCCCACCTCCTCTTAATATCTTCTGTTTCTGTTAGGCCCATACTGTTTCTTTCCTTTATTGTGCCTGTCTTTGCATGAAATGTTCCCTTGGGTGTCTGTAATTTTCTTGAAGAGAACTCTAGTCTTTTCCATTCTGTTGTTTTCCTTTATTTGTTTGCATCTGTTCATGGATGGTTGCCCAGTGTCTGTGGGGGAATGAGGGCTAGAGGGACTTCCTATTCTGCCATCTTGCTACTAGCCATCAATTTGTAACTTCAGCATTTTTTGCTGGCTTTTGAATACTATTACCTCTACACTTTTTTTTCAAATTAACATGAAAGCAGAGACAAAAATACCATATTTTTCTGAAGACAGAATCATGTATCTTTCAGCCATTAATGCCAAAAGAATCACTTTGAATTGTTTATTCAACTGCCCATCCTTTATATGAATCATTGCATTGAAATTTTAATTTCATGTTAAGAACAGCTGAAGAGTTGAAGTGACAGTGTTTTGGGTCAGAGTTGGAATCATATAGTACATCTGCTTTGTAACATGGAGTTGGTAGGCCTCAGTTTATGGGGGAAAAAAAAGTAACTGCTTTATTCTTGGCACTATGCAATACTTAAAACTTCTTTTTCTCTCTTCACCATCTCTCAGATGCTGAAGTTGCTGTCATGTATTTCCTTCCTTGGTCTCTTCAGAAAAAAGAACTTTACATAAAGCCTCTTAACTCCACATGCCTATCTTGTCTTCTGTATCTTCCTTTCTTCCAAATTTTTCATTTCACAGTTTCTCTTAGTTCAGCAGAATCGGCCCATTCTCAGAGGTAAAGGTATGAAAATGAGTAGTCCAAACTTATGTTCATCTTTAGGGGACTGTGAAGGTGTGGATCACAATAAACTGTGGAAAATTCTGAAAGAGATAGAAATACCAGACCACCTGACCTGCCTCTTGAGCAACCTGTATGCAGGTCAGGAAGCAACAGTTAGAACTGGACATGGAACAACAGACTGGTTCCAAATAGGAAAAGGAGTACGTCAAGGTTGTATATTGTCACCCTGCTTATTTAACTTATATGCAGAGTACATCATGAGAAACGCTGGGCTGGATGACGCACAAGCTGGAATCAAGATTGCCAGGAGAAATATCAATAACCTCAGATATGCAGATGACACCACCCTTATGGCAGAAAGTGAAGAAGAACTAAAAAGCCTCTTGATGACAGTGAAAGAGGAGAGTGAAAAAGTTGGCTTAAAGCTCAACATTCAGAAAACTAAGATAATAGCATCTAGTCCCATCACTTCATGGGAAATAGATGGGGAAACAGTGGCTGACTTTATTTTTTGGGGCTCCGAAATCACTGCAGATGATGATTGCAGCCGTGAAATTAAAAGACACTTACTCCTTGGAAGGAAAGTTATGACCAACCTAGATAGCATATTAAAAAGCAGAGACATTACTTTGCCAACATAGGTCTGTTTAGTCAAGGCTATGGTTTTTCCAGGAGTCACGTATGGATGTGAGAGTTGGACTGTGAAGAAAGCTGAGCACCGAAGAGTTGATGCTTTTGAACTGCAGTGTTGGAGAAGACTCTTGAGAGTCCCTTGGACTGTATGGAGATCCAACCAGTCCATCCTAAAGGAGATCAGTCCTGGGTGTTCATTGGAAGGACAGATGCTGAAGCTGAAACTCCAATACTTTGGCCACCTCATGCAAAGAGTTGACTCATTGGAAAAGACCTTGATGCTGGGAAGGATTGTGGGCAGGAGGAGAAGGGGATAACAGAGGATGAGATGGCTGGATGGCATCATCGACTTGATCGACATGAGTTTGGGTAAACTCCAGGAGTTGGTGATGGACAGGGAGGCCTGGCATGCTGTGATTCATGGGGTCACAAAGAGTTGGACGTGACTGAGCGACTGAACTGAACTGAGCTGGACTGAAGGGGACATAGTGAGAACATGTGAGAACATAATGAGAACAAATATTTTAGTCCCTTCACAGGCAGCCATCTATGTATTATCTGTGTTTTCTGTTTTCATAATTTTCTATACGTGGTCAAATTCTACTTATTTTTGAAGGACACCTGCTCAGCTGAACATCTTGGCTGGAAGTGAATGCTGTTAACTCTTCATGATTTTTTGGGTACTACTTTTAGGAAGTGTATTACATGGCTACTTTACATTATAGTACCTACTGCTTTTATCTTCTTGTTATTGAATTGTGTATGCATCGTGCCATTTTTCTCAATGCCCTTCAAACTCTGACTTCCAACTGTAATCTTCAGGCCAGTACCATGAACATCACTTGAAAGCTTGTTAGAAATTAAGAATCATGAGCTATACCTCAGATCTATTGAATGAGAATCAGCATTTTAACAGAATCCCCAGATTTATTTGTGTGCTTATTAAAATTAAGCCTTTGTTACAGTCAGGTGGCTTGGTATTTTACATTATACCAGCCAAGAGCAGTCTTACAAGACATCAACTAAAAATGCTCAGAATTTTCTTGTTTTTATGCATTTTCTGAAAGCTCTTGCCAGCTATGACACTGTTTTTCTGTTACACTTTGAACATTTTGTGTACCTTGGATACCATTATCTTCATTATGGCTCTTAGCCATCAAAGATCCAGCACAGATGTCTTTTTCAAGTTCATTCCTTCTGTCAAATACTTGTCTATTGTGTATAGGTTTTTTTAGTTGGAAAAAGAATGAGAAAGGAAATCACAGGGTTAAATATTATACATTTTAAATACTGAATATTTTCAAATTTAAGAGTTTTTAAAAAATATAATGAAAAAAATTTTCTTGGAACCTTTAAACTATATAATCATTTAAATACCATAATATTAAAAATATTAAAAACTGTTTTTAACTTTGTCACCATTAAACATTTTACAGCACATTTTGAAGAGCAATTAAATTCAATGTTAACATATAAATGAAATGTTTCACATTTACAGTTTTCAAAAACAGCACTCATGGAAACAAAATGTGATGCTCTAAATTATTCCTGGGTCTTACAAAATTAGAATGAATGGTAAAAGTTCCCTGTTAAATAAATTATATTTTTCTAATTTTGATAGTAATTTCTAATTTTACATGTAGAAAAACAAACAAATTTAACAGAACATTAAAAAACAGAAAAAGAACATTAACATAATCCAAATATCCAGCATTCTTATCTGAATAGTTAGCTGCTATACTTATTATTATGCATCTTTTTTAACAAAATTGAGTCTATATTGTCTTATGAAATTTTAGGTAACTCTCCTATATACATAATAAGTCTTTGGGTTTAAAATTTTTATTATATAAGTTACTATACATTAAAATGAACTTTTATAGATATAGATTCTATGAATTTTAACAGATGTATAGATTCATGTTATGACCACCACAGAATACAGAATGGGTTCATCATGACCAAAAAATTCCCTCAAGACTTTATAGTCACATTCTCCCTTAGCAGTACTCCTGGCAGTTTCTTCTCACCATGACTGCAGTTTTGACTTCAGGAATGTCATATAGTTGAAATCATACATATAAAAAGTTCTATGGCTGGCTTCTGTCACTCAGTATATTGCTCTTGATCTTCATTCAAGATATTACATGTATCAATAGTTTGTTACATTATATTGCTGAGGAATATTCCATTTTATAGATGTACCAGTTTGTTTCTTCACCTGTTTAAGGATATTTGTTTTCCCAGGTTTTGGCAATCGTAAGTAAAATGGCTATCA
This sequence comes from Okapia johnstoni, assembly GCA_024291935.2. NCBI lineage: Eukaryota > Metazoa > Chordata > Mammalia > Artiodactyla > Giraffidae > Okapia > Okapia johnstoni. The sequence continues at coordinate 77,700,377 of CM044306.1, read as the reverse complement.
CCATTTCATCTACGGGTTTTTGTGTGACATAAGTTTTCATTTCTCTAGGGAACATACTCAAGAATAGTATTGCTGGCTCATGCTAAATGTATTTATGTGGTTCTTTTTTTGGGGGTGGGGAGCCACATGGCTTGTGGGATCTTAGTTCCTTGGAACAGGGATTAAACTTGGGCCCCATGCAGTGAAAGTGCAGAATCCTAACTACTGGACTGCCAGAGAATTCCTTAAATATATTTTTACTTTATAGGAAACTGCTAAACTGTTTCCCAGGATGGCTGTACCATTTTTGTATTTTCATCAGCAATGAATGATTTCTCGAGTTGCTCTGCATCTTAACCAGTGCTTAGTATTGTCAGTATGTTTTTAATTACAGATATTCTAATAGGTGTGTAGGGGTATATAATCATGGCTTTAATTTTGCACTTTATTCATGGCTAGTCATATTGAATATTTTTTTCATGTGCTTATTTGCCATCTGTATATCTCCTTATTAAAGTATCTGTTCAAGTCAAACCTTTTACCCATTTTAATTGGGTTGCTTTCTTCTTGTGGAGTTTTGAGGGTTTTTTAAAATATGTTCTGGATATAAATTAAGTGTCTGTCATGTGATTTGAAAATATTTTCTCCAAGCAAGTAGCTTGTCTTCTCAGTGCTCTTAACAGTGTCCTTTGAAGAGCGAAAGTTAATGAAGTCCAGCTTATCAGTTTTTTAAAATTATGACTTGTGCTTTCAGCGTCAGATCTGAAAATTCTTTGACTGTTTCCAGATCATGAAGATTTCCTCCTACATTTTCTTCTAGAATTTTTGTAATTTTACGTTTTATATTTAGATCTATGGTCCATTTTGTGTTAATTTTTGAATAAACTATGAGGTTTAGTTTAGGGCTCATGGTTCTTACACACTGATTCCAGTTGTTTAATTACCATTTATTGAAGAGTATCTCTTGTTCATTGAATTGTCTTTATACTTCTGTTGAAGATCAGTTGGGCATATTTGTGTAAATCTGCTTCTGAGTTCTCTGTTTTGTTTCATTAATCTATGTCTATCCTTTTGATAACACCATAATTTCTTAATTAGTTTAGCTTTAGAGCAGGGAGTGGCAAACAACAATCCATAGCCAAATCCAGCCCATACCTAGTTTTATAAATATAATTTTATTGGAACAGAGTCATTCATTTACATATTGTCAATGGTTGTTTTCTCTTTATAGTTATAGCCTTTTGTAGCTGTGACAGGGACTGTGTGACCTGCAAAACCCAAAATATTTACTAACTGGCCCTTCACAGAAAATATTTGCTGCCTCTGCTTTAGGAAGACTTATGATCATGTATGATTCTTCCAACATTATTTCCCCCTTTAAAAATTACTTTTCCTGTTCTGATTTCTTTGTCTTTCTCTATGAATTTTGTAATCACCTTGCTTGTGTCTACAAAAATCCTTTCTGGGACTTTGATTAGAATTGTGTTAAATCTTTAGATCAGTCAGAAGACCACTGACATCTTCACTATATTGAGTTTTCCAATCCATAAGCCAGGTGAGTGTATCCATTTATTTTGATCTTTTATGATTACTTTAAATAGTATTTTATAGTTCTTGGCATACAGATTCTGTTCAAGTTTTGTTAGATGTATTCCAGAGTAACTTCTAGATTAATATATTTTGGAGCTACTGTAAAGTTTAAAAAATTTGACTTCCAATTGTACAATACTTTTACATAGGAATACAATTGACTTTTATGTGTTGGCTGTATATTCTGTGATCTTGTTAAACTCACTTGCTAGCTGTAGTTTTTGGTAGATAATCTTGGGATTTTCTAACCCCAACCATGTTGTCTGCAAATAGGGGTGGTTTTACGTCTTTCACAAGCTGTATATTTCTTTCTTTTTCTTATCTTATTACATTGGCTAAGACTTCTAGCACAGTGATGTATATGAGTGGTGAGAGTGGATATCTTTGCTATTTTCCAAGCTGTGTAGTTTTGTTTTTGTAGCTTTTCTGTATACATTGAGAAAGTCTCTTGTTTTTTTTTTTCTTTTTTTCTGAGTTTTTGAAAATCCTGAATGGATATTAAATCTGGTCAAATGCTCTTTTTGTATCGGTTGATCTGATCTACCAGTTTTTGTTGTTTGAACTTTCAATATAGTAGACTTCACTGATTTTTCAAAATTGAATGAGCCTTTCATTTCCAAGGTAAACTACACTTGTTTGTGTTGTATTTTTTAAAAATACATTACTGAATTATATTTCTTAATCTTTTGTTGAGAATTTTTGCTTCTGTATTTATGCAGGGTACTAATATAAAGTGGTTTTTTGTTTGTTTTTGTACTCTGGGTAATGGTAGCTTTAGAAACTAAGTTGGGACAAGTTTTTTAATCTTCATTTTCTGAAAGAGATTGTGCACAATTGATCATTTTTTTCCCCTCTCAATATTTGATAGAGTTCACCAATGAGACTGTCTGGACCTTGACATATCTTTTTTGGAGTTTTCTTTTTCTTAACTATAAAGTCAGTTTTTAAAATAGCCTTAGGAGTATTCAGATTATCTTTTTCATCTTCAGCAAATTTGGTAGCTTGTGGTTTTTAAATAATTAGTCTTTTCCAACTATGTTATCCTTTTTATATGCATAGAGTGGTTCACAACATTATTATCTATTTAATGTCTGAGGTCTATTACGATATCCTTTGTTTCCTGATAATGAGAACCTATGTCTTCTCTCTTTTTTTGTCAGTCTGACCAGAATTTTATAAATTTTATTGATGTTTTCAAACAATAACTTTTGACTTCATTGATTTTCTTTCTTTTTCTATTTTCAGTTTCAATGATGTATGCTCTTATGTTTACTATTTCTTTTCTTCTGCTTGTTTTGAGTTTATTTTGATCTTTTTCCCTCTAGTTTCTTAAGGTGGTAGCTTAGACTGTTCATCAAGACATTCTTAAAATAAGCATTTAGTGGAATAAAGTCTCCACTAAGCACTGTTTTAAGTTATATCCCACAAATTTTGATATGTTGTATTTTGTTATTTTTCCATTTATATTATGTTCTGATTTCCTTGAGACTGCCTCAGTTCATTGGAGACAGATTAAACAGAAGAGAAAATGAAAATATTTTTTTTGTTCTTCAGCTCCCATTATCTTTCTTATATTACCTTCATCTGCATTCTTAAACATAGCTAGAGATGCAGTGAAAACATGTAAACATCTTTAGGTTGTCAGATTGCTGATACCCTTTCGTGTTTATGTTTTAAAAGAGCTTAATATTGTCTATTTTTTGAAATATGTTTAAAATTAGCCAGTTTTAGCCCTCTACTGAGCCTTAGAAAAAGACTTTTTAGTTTCTAGTTTTATGGCAGCAGGCACTTAGTAGGGATAATATGAACTTAACTAGTTCTATCTAATATACAATTAGCTACCTTAATAGCCAAACGCATTGGAGATGTTCAGTATATTCTACATTTATTTCAGTTTAGATGCAGAAATGGACTTTGTAGACATATGCCATATGTTCTTCTCTTATGCCAAGATAACAGGAATTAAAAGACTGAGATGAATAAACAAGGTCAACTTAGACTGAGCCAAATTAGACAACAGAATAATTGTCAGATTTTCTGTTGGCAGGGACAGTTTGTTTTGAGCCAATCTTCATGAATTATAGGCTGTAAATTTGTCTTTTTCTGGAAAGTCTACCACCAGGGATTCTGTTGACAATTTTCTTTGTTTTGTAAACACTGAAGATTTTCATCAATTATATTGTTTATAGGCACACATAAGGATTCTGAATAGATGGCCACATTTTTTTTTTTTGGTTCCAAGTTAAAACTGCTTACATGTGAATAAACACCAAAACAAAATTTGATAACTTTTTACAGGATAGTATTTTATTTGGAGTTTCTTAGGTATGAATTCAGATATAACAAAAGCAAGAAACTAACCGACATTATAATAAATTTATGATAGTAAATATCTCAGTAGATAAATTTTATACAGTTTATTTGCTCTACAATAAAGAGTTTTAGACATCAAAGGGGATTATTTAGTACCAGTGAAAAATTGAAGCAACTAGAGAAGTTGACTACTTGAAATAAAGTAACTAGGACAATACCAAATATAAAGTATCTTTAGTTTAGTCCTAGGATCATTTATTTTGTTTATCATTGCTCTTCTCACACTGTGTGGATTTTTTTCCTTCTAAATTGTTTTTTCTTTGAGTTGTGTAACTTTAAAAATTGCTGATCAAAAATATGAAAAATGAGCTATTTGAATAATGGTTGTGTTGGCCACATCAAAAATATGAAAACCAACTTGTTGAATAACGTGTTAATTGCATATAAGGTATGAAGTCTCTCTCAGTCAATTCACATAATGGTGGTATTTTTTAGAAACTCATTTATACCAAAGTGTTGTAACTGTTTTACATTTGAAAGTGTTTGATTCTTTTGTATATCTAAAATGTCTACTTTACACACTTAATACCAGCTATGTATTCTTATATCCTATACATTCCTTGAATTATAAACATAATCCTTTTATTTATTCAGTTTATATCTATTGAGCATCTGTTGCATGTCAGGCACTTTTTTTGAGTTATAAAGAACCAGCTAAAAAGTATCTTTATTTCCTTGTAAAACTCTGATAAATAATGGGAAATTGAGAAATGTATTACACTGAATCCCAACTCTAGGCTGGATTGGAGTAAGTTTGGCTTCTGTAGATAACCTCCATCTCTTCTTCATTCTCTTGCTGCTACCAGGCCCTTTTCAAAGTCCTGGAGGATGAAGCAGTGCATAATAAATAAAGAAAAGGCAAACATCTCTACTCTCAGTTTACATGCTAGGAGGTTTGTTTATAAACTCAAATGCAGTACAGTCTATTCAAAACCAGTTTTCAGTTGGCTTCTATGTTACATTTAGTTCAAATTAATTTGGTTTATTAATTTTGCCATAGGTTACCCAGAAATTAAAATTTTGTTCAGTGATTTGTATGTGAAGAATGAGAATAGTATATGGAAAATATTTACAATTAAGAAAACACATTATGGTTCATTCATGGATTGTCAAGAGTCAAAGTGTTAGTTGCTCAGTTGTGTTTGACTCTTTGCAACCCCATGGACTGTGGCCTGCCAGGCCCCCCTGTCCTTGGGATTCTCCAGGCAAGAATACTTGAGTGGGTTACCATTTCCTTCTCCAGGGGGTCTTTCTAACTCAGGGATTGAACCTGGGTCTCCTACATTGCAGGCGGATTCTTTACCACCTGAGCCACCAGGGAAGTCCATTCATGGATTGAATATTTGTTAAATGCTTACTCTGTGACTGGTAACAGGTTAGATGCTGTGGAGACAACAATGAGCAAAAACAGACAGTTTTAACCACTGCTGAGTAGGTCCAGGCTGCGGGCCATGCTGCCTTGCTGTTCTTTCTACCTCTCTGTCTTTTAGAGATTGAGACATTACCAAGCTCCTATAGGACTTTCTTTTCTTGTCTCTGGTTAAACTTGCTTTGTCTATTGAGAGAGAAGTTACAACAAAAATTTTAATTATCTTTGGGAAGCTAAACTTCCCAAACTAATGTTCAAATTAAGTCCTGAGCCATAGTATTCAGATGGTGAAGTTTAAAAACAGACCTTGCATCAAAACTTCCCCTGATTTCAAGGCAGCTTTCCCTGACAATTAAGCACAATCAAAACGATCTATTAAAAACACAGACCACATCCCAACACTTTGTATTAGTTTTTTCTTCTACTGTAATAAATTACCACAAATTTTGTGGCTTAAACAGAGTGCATTCCTTTCTGGAGGTTCTGAAGGAGAATGTTTCTTTGCTTTTTGACTTCTTGCTTTCCTTGGCTTTATAGTCTTCTTCGTACACTTTTCAAAGTTTGTAGTGGCAGGTTGAATCTTCTTACTGTGAATCACTCTGATAGTGTCTCTTCTGCCTCCTTCCACATTTAAGGACCCTCTTCCACATTTAAGGATTACCTTAGGCCCATCTGGATAATCCAGGATAATCTCCCTATTTTAAATTTAGTCAGATAATTAGCAACCTTAATTCCATCTGCTACCTCAATTCCCCTTTGCCATGTAATAAAACATATTCTCAAAATCTGAGGTTCAGGATGTGAATGTCTTCGAGAGACCATTGTTCTATCACTCACTCAGATGTCCTGTAGTGGCTTCTCACTGCAATCAGAACAAAGAGCATACAGCATAGCATGGCTTACAGAGGCCCTAACTAATTTATCATCCTCCATCTGCCTTTATAGTTTAGCTATATTGACTCTTTGTCACTCAAACCTCCCAAATTAGTTCCCACCCAAAGGCTTTGCATGTACAATTTCCTCTCCCAGGAATGCTCTGTCAGTTCACCATATCTTTGTATAGATGACTCCTTGTTATCAAGATCTTCACTCAGATATTACCTTCTCAGTGCATATGATATTTCTCTGATCACCAAGTCTTTGTATTTTTCCCTAATATTGAGTTGGAAAAAGTTTGTTTGAGTTTTTCCATAAGAAGAACCCAAATGAACTTTTTGGTCAGCCCAATACTTATCATTAATTGAATGATTTTTACTTATGTATTTTTGCTTCTTATATATATCATTTTTCTTCCTTCTTCCATGCACCTGAGTGAGAACTCTTTAAGAGAGCAGTGGTCCTACTGTGTGCCAACTATGCATCCTGAATTTTTTTCAGTGTTTTCATAGATATTTCTGTGGGCTTATTTTTTATGTGAACTTTAGTGTCAGCTTGTCTAACTTCATAGAAGTATGTTGAGATTTTTACTGGGATTACATTAAACTTGTAAGTTAATTTAGAAAGAACACACATCTTTATAATGTTGAGTCATCCCATCTAAGAAGAGGGGTTATTTTTTCATTTGTTCAAGGCTACTTTTATATCTTTCAGAGTGTTTTTAAGTTTCCCTTATATAGATTTTGCATATTTGTTGTTCAGTTTATTACTAAATTTTTAATCTTTGTTGAATTCATAAATGGGATTTTAATCAGCCATTCTCTAGCTGGTTATTGTTTGTGTATATGAAAGCTATTGATTCCTACCTGTTAATTATATATTCCTTACTGAATATTTTTTTGAGGCAAGGAATACGACTTTATTTGGGAAGCCAGCAGGCCAAGAAGTTGGGAGACTAATGTCTTAAAATAACCATCTTTTCCTTACTGAATTTTTAAAATATTTTATTATTGATTCCTTAGGGCATTTCAGTTATATTTTCATTTCATTGCCAACAGAGAGAGTTTTATTTCCTTACTAGTTCTTAGGTATCTAGTTTGAAAACTGCCAAACATTTTCAGCAAAGGGCCAGGCAGTATGTATTGGATTGGCCAAAGGGTTTGTTCAGGTTTTTCTAGAACATCTTATGGAAAAACCAAATGAACTTGTTAGCCAACTCAGTACTTTAGGTGTTGAGCCATATAGTTTCAACTACACAGCCATGGACAGTGAATAAATTTATAGGTGTGGCTGTGTTCTAATAAAACTTTATTTACAAAAATAGCCAGCAGGTTTGGATTTGGCCTGTAGGCTATAGTTTGCCAAGTATTGCTCTAGCTGACTTACCCAATGATACTGGCTTAATACCTCTGGTACAGTTTTGAATCATAGCACAGGTATTGGGCGTTTTGGCCTTGTTTCTGATCTTAGTGGAAATGACCTTAGTTTTTACCAGTTAAATAAGATATTGGCATTAGGACTAAGTATATATGTATTAGTATTATGTCTATAATGTATACTAATGTATATGTATTCTCTTGTTAAGAATATATCCCCTGATTGCTATTTTCTTGAGTGTTTTTTAATCAGAAATGGGGGGTGAATTTTGTCAAAGAATTTTTTATAGCATCTAAAAGAGATAAATCTTATGATTTTTATTGACCTTAGATCTATTAATATGATGTATGATATTAATGGATGTGGTATCATTCAACCAATCTTGTATTCTCAGGATAGATTCAGGTGTTGAACTTTGTTTGCTAATATTTTATTTAATATGAATTTAATTTTTAATTTTGACATTGATATTTATAAATATATTACTTTATAGTTTTCTTTTTCTGTACTTCATAAAATTTTCCTTTATTTTTAATAAATTTTCAGAACACTGAGAATATCTTGGTAGAATTCTCCTATCAAACCATCTGCGCTTGTTGCTCTGTGTGTGAGTGTGTGTGCATGTGCACACTCAGTCACCAAGTTGTGTCTGACTCTTTGCAACATCATGGTCTGCAGCCTGCCAGGCTCCTCTGTCTGTGGGATTTCCCAGGCAAGAATACTGGAGTGGGTTGCCATTTCCTTCTCCAGGGTACCTTCCCAACCCAGAGATTGAACCCATGGAGTGGGATTGCTAGATCCTATAGTAGCTCTATTTTCAGCTTTTTAAGGCTCCTCCATACTGTTTTCCATAGTGGCTATACCAGTTTGCATTCTCACCAACAGTGTGGGAGGGTTCTTTTTCCTCCCCACCTTCTCCAGCATTTACTGTTTATAGAGTTTTTGATGATGGCTATTCTGACTGCGAGGTAATAACCTCATTGTAGTTTTTATTTGTATTTCTGTAATAATGAGTGATAGATTGTGGTCCACTGGAGAAGGGAATGGCAAACCACTTCAGTATTCTTGCCTTGAGAACCCCATGAACAGTATGAAAAGGCAAAATGATAGGATACTGAAAGAGGAACTCCCCAGGTCGGTAGGTGCCCAATATGCTACTGGAGATGAGTGGAGAAATAACTCCAGAAAAAATGAAGGGATGGAGCCAAAGCAAAAACAATACCCAGTTGTGGATGTGACTGGTGATAGAAGCAAGGTTCAATGCTGTAAGAGCAATATTGCATAGGAACGTGGAATGTTAGGTCCATGAATCAAGGCAAATTGGAAGGGGTCAAACAGGAGATTGCAAGAGTGAATGTTGACATTTTAGGAATCAGTGAACTAAAATGGACTGGAATGGGTGAATTTAACTCAGATGACCAGTATATCTACTACTGTGGGCAGGAATCCCTTAGAAAAAATGGAGTAGCCATCATGGTCAACAAAAGAGTCTGAAATGCAGTACTTGGATGCAATCTCAAAAATGACAGAATGATCTCTGTTCGTTTCCAAGGCAAACCATTCAATATCACGGTAATCCAAGCCTATGCCCCAACCAAGGGCTGAAGAAGCTGAAGAAGCTGAAGTTGAATGGTTCTATGAAGACCTACAAGACCTTTTAGAACTAACACCCAAAAAAAGATGTCCATTTCATTACAGGGGACTAGAATACAAAAGTAAGAAGTCAAGAAACACCTGGCGTAACAGGCAAATTTGACCTTGGAGTACAGAATGAAGCAGGGCAAAGGCTAATAGAGTTTTGCCAAGAGAACGCACTGGTCATAGAAAACACCCTCTTCCAACAACACAAGAGAAGACTCTACACATGGACCTCACCGGATGGTCAATACCGAAATCAGATTGATTATATTTTTACAGCCAAAGATGGAGAAGCTCTTTACAGTCAGCAAAAACAAGACCAGGAGCAGACTGTGGCTCAGATCATGAACTCCTTCTTGCCAAATTCAGACTTAAATTGAAGTAAGTAGGGAAAACCACTAGACCATTCAGGTATGACCTAAATCAAATCCCTTATGATTATACAGTGGAAGTGAGAAATAGATTTAAGGGACTAGATCTGATAGAGTGCCTGATGAACTATGGACGGAGGTTCGTGACATTGTACAGGAGACAGGGATCAAGACCATCCCCATGGAAAAGAAATGCAAAAAAGCAAAATGGCTGTCTGAGGAGGCCTTACAAATAGCTGTGAAAAGAAGAGAAGTGAAAAGCAAAGGAGAAAAGGAAAGATATTCCCATCTGAATGCAGAGTTCTAAAGAATAGCAAGGAGAGATAAGAAAGCCCTCCTCAGTGATCAATGCAAAGAAATAGAGGAAAACAAAAGAATGGGAAAGACTAGAGATCTCTTCAAGAAAATTAGAGACACCAAGGGAACATTTCATGCAAAGATGGGCTCGATAAAGGACAGAAATGGTATGGACCTAACAGATGCAGAAGATGTTAAGAAGAGGTGGCAAGAATACACAGAAGAACTGTACAAAAAAGATCTTCACGACCCAGATAATCACGATGGTGTGATAACTCACCTAGAGCCAGACATCCTGGAATGTGAAGTCAAGTGGGCCTTAGAAAGCATCACTACGAACAAAGCTAGTGGAGGTGATGGAATTCCAGTTGAGCTGTTTCAAATCCTGAAAGATGATGCTGTGAAAGTGGTGCACTTAATATGCCAGCAAATTTGGAAAACTCAGCAGTGGCCACAGGACTTGAAAAGGTCAGTTTTCATCCCAGTCCCAAAGAAAGGCAATGCTAAAGGATGCTCAAACTACTGCACAATTGCACTCATCTCACCCGCTAGTAAAGTAATGCTCAAAATTCTCCAAGTCAGGCTTCAACAGTACGTGAACTGTGACCTTCCAGATGTTCAAGCTGGTTTTAGAAAAGGCAGAGGAACCAGAGATCAAATTGCCAGTATCCGCTGGATCATTGAAAAAGCAAGAGAGTCCCAGAAAAACATCTATTTCTGCTTTATTGACTATGCCAAAGCCTTTGACTGTGTGGGTCACAATAAACTGTGGAAAATGCTGAAAGAGATAGGAATACAAGACCACCTCACCTGCCTCTTGAGAAACCTGTATGCAGGTCAGGAAACAACAGTTAGAACTGGACATGGAACGACAGACTGGTTCCAAATAGGACAAGGAGTATGTCAAGGCTGTATATTGTCACCCTGCTTATTTAACTTATATGCAGAGTACATGATGAAAAACGCTGGGCTGGATGAAGCACAAGCTAGAATCAAGATTGCTGGGAGAAATATCAATAATCTCAGATATGCAGATGACACCACCCTTATGGCAGAAAGTGAAGAAGAACTAAAGAGCCTCTTGATGAAAGTGAGAGAGGAGAGTGAAAAAGTTGGCTTTTTAAAGCTCAACATACAGAAAACTAAAATCATGGCCTCTGGTCCCATCACTTCATGGGAAATAGATGGGGAAACAGTGTCAGACTTTATTTTTTTGGGCTCCAAAATCACTGCAGATGCTGATTGCAGCCATGAAATTAAAAGACGCTTACTCCTTGGAAGGAACGTTATGACCAACTTAGATAGCATATTAAAAAGCAGAGACATTAGTTTGCCAACAATGGTCCATCTGGTCAAGGCTATGGTTTTTCCAGGAGTCATGTGTGGATGTGAGATTTGGACTGTGAAGAAAGCTGAGTACTGAAGAATTGATGCTTTTGAAGTGTGGTATTGGAGAAGACTCTTGAGAGTCCCTTGGACTGCAAGGAGATCCAACCAGTCCATCCTAAAGGAGATCAGCCCTGGGTATTCTTTGGAAGGGCTGATGTTGTAGCTGAAACTCCAATATTTTGGCCACCTCATGTGAAGAGTTGACTCATTGGAAAAGATCCTGATGCTGGGAAGGATTGGGGGCAGAAGGAGAAGGGGATGACAGAGGATGAGATGGCTCGATGGCATCACCGACTCGATGCACATGAGTTGGGTAAACTTCGGGAGTTGGTGATGGACAGGGAGGCCTGGTGTGCTGCAATTCATGAGATTGCAAAGAGTTGGACACGACTGAGCTACTGAACTGAACTGAATAATGAGTGATGCTGAGTATGTTTTCATGTGCTTTTTAACCATCTGCATGTCTTCTTTGGAGAAATGTGTATTTAGATTTTCTACTTTTTTGATTAGGTTGTTCTGTTTTTTTGATACTGAGGTGCATAAGCTGTTTGTATATCTTGGAGATTAATCCCTTATCAGTTTCTTGCTTTGCAGATATTCTCTCTCATCCTGAAGGTTTTCTTTTCATCTTATTCATGATTTCCTTTGCTGTGAAAAAGCTTATAATAGGCCTCATTTGCTATTTTTGTTTTTATTTCCATTAATCTGGGAGGTGGATCAAAAAATGTCTTGCTGTGATTTATGTCCAATTCTGCCTGTTTTCCTCTAAGAATTTTATAGTTGCTGGCATTTCATTTAGGTCTTTTTTTTTTTAATAAATTTATTTATTTTAGTTGGGGGCTAATTACTTTACAATATTGTAGTAGTTTTTGCCATACATTGACATGAATCAGCCATGGGTTTACATGTGTTCCCCATCCTGAACCCCCCTCCCACCTCCCTCCCCATCCCATCCCTGTGGGTCATCCCATTGCCCCAGCCCTGAGCATTTGTCTCATGCATTGAACCTGGAATGGTGTTCTGTTTCACATATGATAATATACATGTTTAAATGCTATTCTCTCAGAACGTTCCACCCTCACCTTCTCCCTCAGAGTCCATAAGACTGTTCTATGCATCTGTGTCTCTTATTCTGTCTCGCATATAGGGTTATCATTACCATCTTTCAAGTTCCATATATATGCATTAGTATACTGTATTGGTGTTTTTCTTTCTGGCTTACTTCACTCTGCATAATGGGCTCCAGGTCTTTAATCCAGTTTATTTTTGTGTATGATGTTAGGGTATGTTCTAATTTCATTGATTCACTGTCCATCTTTTCCAGCACCACTTGCTTAAGAGACTGTCTTTCCCCGTTATAGTCTTGCCTTTTTTGTTGTAAACTATTTGGCTATAGTTGTGTGGGTTTATCTCTGGGCTTTGTACCCTGTTCCATTGATCTATATTTCTGTTTTTGTGCCAGTGGCATACTTTCTGGATGAATGTAGCTTTGTAGTATAGCCTGAGGGAGACTGATTTCTCCAACTCCGTTTTTCTTTCTCAAGATTGCTTTGGCTATTTGTGGCCTTTTGTGTTTCCATACAAATTTTAATTTATTTTTGTTCTAGTTCTGTGAAAAATGCCATTGGTAATTTCACAGGGATTAAATTGAATCTGTAGATTGCTTTGCACAGTATGTCATTTTTTCAATATTAATTCTTCCTACCCAAGAGCATGTTATATCTCTCCATGTTTGTGTCATCCTTTATTTCTTTCATCAGTATCTTATAGTTTTCCGAGTACAGGTCTTTTGCCTCCTTAGGTAGGTTTATTCCTAGGTATTTTTTTCTTTTTGTTGCAATGGTAAATAGGATTATTGCCTTAATTTCTCTTTCTGATCTTTTGATGTTAGTGTATAATAATGCAAGATATTCCTGTATATTAATTTTGTATCTTTCAACTTTACCAAATTCATTGATGAGCTCTAGTAATTTTCTGGTCAATTCTTTAGGATTTTCTATGAATGTATTATGTCATCTGCAAACAGTGACAGTTTTACTTGTTCTTTTCCAATTTGGATTTCTTTCATTTATTTTTCTTCTCTGACTGCCATGTCTAGGTCTGCCAAAACTGTTTTGAATAATAGTGATGAGAATGGACATCCTTGTTTTGTTCCTTATCTGAGAGGAAATGCTTTCAGTTTTTAACTATGAAGAATGATGTTTGCATGGATTTGTGTATATTGTCTTTATTATATTGAGGAAGGTTCCCTCTATGCCCACTTTTTGGAGAGTTTTTATCATATGTAAGTTACGTGCTTTCTTTACCAGTCTTGAAGATTATTAAAAAATTAATCATCAAAATATAAGATTTTTGTTGGTAAATATCTTAGAGCTGATTGTTCTACAATAATTTTTCTTAGGGACCTGGTAGAATCTTCTAATAGGAAGATCCAGGTGTTTGTTTTTTTTTAATTTAATTCTGAAATATTTTCCTGGATTATAGTTTTAAATATTAATTCTGTTCCACTGTCTTAGTCTTCTTTTTCAAGGAATCAAAGTATGTAAGTGCTGTTGCTATTTTGCTTCATCTCCCACTGCATTACTTTCTCCTTGACGTCCAAAAAATTTCTTTACTTCCTTTTTATTCTCTTGTTTTCTGCCATTTTTAGTGCATTTTATTTAATTTTAATTTGAGTTTATTCATTGGAGTGCCTTGAATTTATTTTTCACTTCTCAAATAATATAATCTTTTCCTTCCTTTTCTTTCTTGAGTTCAGTTAACTTACACTCTACTGTCCTGCTGTCTCCTCTCTTTCTTCCTCTCCTTCTTAGTTTAAATCTTTTTAATCCAGTGGGTTTCCATGTACTTAGTTGCTTGTTTGAGTATATTTAATTCTGTTTGCAATGTTGCTGTATGATTTTCTTCTATTTCATGGTTGTTTTGAGGGAGAGAATTTTCCTCAGTTGATGTGTGTTGATTTTCATTTTCTGTTCCTTTAAAGTAACTCCGTGTGGAATTGTTTTATGTTCTTCCTGTTTTTGTTGTGTTGGGTATATTTTGTGAAATTCTGGTTCAGTAGTGCCCTCAATAGAGCCAAGTCTAGGGAAGGTGTAAGGATAGATGTAATAACCAGTGGAACCTAATGGCAAATCCAGATTTAATTTGCTTAAAGGCAAAACCTTTACATTTATATGGTCAACTGATTTTTGACAAAACTGCCAAGGCAAATGGCAACCCACTCCAGTATTCTTGCCTGGAGAACCCCGTGGACAGAGGAGCCTGGTGGGCTGCTGTCCATGGGGTCGCACAGAGTTGGACACGACTGAAGTGACTTAGCATTAGCCAAGGCAATTCAGAGTGTGAAAGGAGTCTTTTCCACAAATGGTGCTAGGGAAATTGGATTTCTGTGTAGAAAACCATGAAGTTAGATTCTTACATCACATAATATGTGAAAATTAACTCAAAATGGACTTACATGTATGAACTAAAAACTGCAGAACTTCAGGAACCAAACATAAGGGAAAATTTGGGGGTGCTTAGATTTCTCATGTACAACATGAAAAACAATTGATAAAAGGAAAAAAGAGCTAATTGGGCTTCACTAAGATTTGAAACTTCTGTACTTCAAAAGCCATTGTTAAGAAAATGAAAGGGCAAGCCACAGACTGGGAGAAAATATTTGCAAATCACTTATCTGATAAAGGACTTACATTCAGACTATATAAAGAAATTTTATAATTCAGTAATAAGGAGACAACCCAGTTAAAAATGCATACATGTTTCTTATAGGTATTTCACCAGAGAAGCTGTACTAATGGCTAATAACCACATGAAAATGTTCAGAATCATTGGTCATTAGGGTAAGTTCAGTTCAGTCGCTCAGTCATGTCCAACTCTTTGCAACCCCATGGACTGTAGCATACCAGGCTTCCGTGTCCATCACCAACTCTCAGAGCTTACTCAAACTCATGTCCATTGAGCACACCAGGCCTCCCTGTCTATCACCAATTCCTGGAGTTTACTCAAACTCATGTCCATCCAGTCGGTGATGCCATCCAACCATCTCATCTTCTGTCGTACCCTTCTCCTCCCACCTTCAATCTTTCCCAGCATAAGAGTCCTTCCCAATGACTCAGCTTTTTGCATTAGGTGGCCAAAGTATTGGAGTTACAGCTTCAGCATCAGTCCTTCATTGGAAGGACTGATTTGCTGTAGGATGGATTGGTTGGATCTCCTTGCTGCCCAAGGAACTCTTAACAGTCTTCTCCAACATCACAGTTCAAAAACATCAATTCTTCGGCTCAGCTTCCTTTATAGTCCAACTCTCACATCCGTACAGGACTGCTGGAAAAACTATAGCCTTGAATAGATGGACCTTTGTTGGCAAAGTAATGTCTCTGCTTTTTAATAAGGTGTCTAGGTTGGTCATAACTTTTCTTCCAAGGAGCAAGTGTCTTTTCATTTTATGGCTGCAGTCACCATCTGCAGTGATTTTGGAGCCCCCCAAAATAAAATCTGTCACTGTTTCCACTGTTTCCCCATCTATTTGCCATGAAGTGATGGGACCTGAAGCCATGATCTTCGTTTTCTGAATGTTGAGTTTTAAGCCAACTTTTTCACTCTCCTCTTTCACTTTCATCAAGAGCCTCTTTAGTTCTTCTTCACTTTCTGCCATAAAGGTGGTGTCATCTGCATATCTGAGTTTATTGATATTTCTCCGAGCAATCTTGATTCCAGCTTGTGCTTCATCCAGCCCGGCATTTTACATGATGTACTCTGCATATAAGTTAAATAAGCAGGGTGATGATGTACAGCCTTGAAGTAATCCTTTCCCAATTTGGAAGCAGTCTGTTTTCCATGTCCAGTTCTAACTGTTGCTTCTTGACCTGCATACAGATTTCTCAGGAGGCAGGTGAGGTGGTCTGGTATTCCCATCTCTTTCAGAATTTTCCGCAGTTTATTGTGATCTACACAGTCAAAGGCTTTGGCATAGTCAGTAAAACAAAGTAGATGTTTTTTTGGAACTCTCTTGCTTTCTCGATGATCCAACGGATGTTGGCAATTTGATCTCTGGTTTCTCTGCCTTTTCTAAATCCAGCTTGAACATCTGGAAGTTCACAGTTCACGTACTGTTGAAGTCTGGCTTGGAGAATTTGAGCATTACTTTGCTAACGTGTGAGATAACTGCAGTTGTACAGTAGTTTGAGCATTCTTTGGCATTGCCTTTCTTTGGGATTGGAATGAAAACTGACCTTTTCCAGTCCTGTGGCCACAGCTGAGTTTTCCAAATGTGCTAGCATATTGACTACAGAACTTTCACAGCATCATCTTTCAGGATTTGAAATAGCTCAACTGGAATTCCATCACCTCCACTAGCTTTGTTCATAGTGATGCTTCTTAAGGCCCACTTGTCTTTGCATTTCAGGATGTCTGGCTCTAGGTGACTGATCACACCATAGTGGTTATCTGGCTTGTGAAGATATTTTTTGTATAGTACTTCTGTGTATTCTTGCCACCTTTTCTTAATATCTTCTGTTTCTGTTAGGTCTTTGCTGTTTCTGTCCTTCATTGTGCCATCTTTGCATGAAATGTTCCCTTGGTAGCTCTAATTTTCTTGAAGAGATTGCTAGTCTTTCGCATTCTGTTGTTTTCCTCTATTTCTTTGCATTGATCGGTGAGGAAGGCTTTCTTATCTCTCCTTGCTATTCTTTGGAACTCTGCATTCAAATGGGTATATCTTTCCTTTTCTCCTTTGCCTTTTGCTTCTCTTCCTTTTATAGCTGTTTGTAAGGCCTCCTCAGACAGCCATTTTGCCTTTTTGCGTTTCTTGGTTTTGGGGATGGTCTTGATCAGCCTCCTGTACAATGTCATGAACCTCCATCCATAGTTCTTTAGGCAAACTATCAGATCTAATCCCTTGAGTCTTTTTGTCACTTCCACTGTATAGTCATAAGGGATTTGATTTAGGTCATACCTGAATGGTCTAGTGGTTTTCCCTACTTTCCTCAATTTAAGTCTGAATTTGGTAATAAGGAGTTTATGATATGAGTCACAGACAGCTCCTGGTCTTGTTTTTGCTGAGTGTATACAGCTTCTCCATCTTTGGCTGCAAAGAATACAATCAGTCTGATTTCAGTTTTGACCTTCTGCTGAGGTCCATGTGTAGAGTCTTCTCTTGTGTTGTTGGAAGAGGGTGTTTTCTATGAACAGTGCATTCTCTTGGCAAAACTCTGTTAGCCTTTGCCCTGCTTCATTCTGTATGCCAAGGCCAAATTTGCCCTTTACTCCAGGTATTTCTTGACTTCCTACTTTTGCATTTCCAGTCCCCTATAATGAAGAGGATATCTTTTTGGGTGTTAGTTCTAGAAGGTCTTGTAGGTCTTCATAGAACTGTTCAAGTTCAGCTTCTTTAGCATTACTAGTTGGGGCATATACTTGGATTACTGTGATATTGAATGGTTTGCCTTGGAAATGCACAGGGATCATTCTGTCGTTTTTTGAACAGAGATCATTCTGTCATTTTTGAGATTGCATCCAAGTACTGCACTTTGGACTCTCTTGTTGACTATGATGGCTATGCCATTTCCTCTAAGGGATTCTTTCCCTCAGTAGTAGATATAATGGTCATCTAAATTAATTTCACCCATTCCAGTTCATTTTAGTTTGCTGATTCCTAAAATGTTGATGTTCAGTGTTACCATCTCCTATTTGACCGCTTCCAATTTGCCTTGATTCATGGACCTAACATTCCACGTTCCTATGCAATATTGCTCTTTGAAGCATCGGACTTTATTTCCATCACCAGTCACATCCACAACTGGGTGTTGTTTTGGTTTCGACTCCATCCCTTCATTCTTTCTGTAGTTCTTTCTCCACTCTTCTCCAGTAGCATATTGGGCACCTACCGACCTGGGGAGTTCCTCTTTCAGTGTCCTATCATTTTCACTTTTCATACTGTTCATGGGGTTCTCAAGGCAAGAATGCTGAAGTGATTTCCCGTTCCCTTCTCCAGTGGACCACATTTTGTCAGAACTCTCCACCATGACCCGTCTGTCTTGGGTGGTCCTACAGGGCATGTCTCATAGTTTCATTGAGTTAGACAAAGCTGTGGTCCATGTGATCAGATTGGTTAGTTTTCTGTGATTGTTGTTTTCAGTCTGTCTGCCCTCTGATGGAGAACATAAGGCTTATGGAAGCTTCCTGATGGGAGAGACTGACTGAGGGGGAAACTAGGTCTTGTTCTGATGGGCAGGGCCATGCTCAGTAAGTCTTTAATCCAATTTTCTGTTGAAGGGCGGGGCTGTGTTCCCTGCCTGTTATTTGACCTGAGGCCAAACTATGGTGGAGATAATGAAGATAATGGCTACCTTCTTCAAAAGGTCCCCTGCATGCACTGCTACACTCAGTGCCCCCAACCCTGCAGCAGGCCACCAGAGACCCATGCCTCCACCAGCGACCCCTGGACACTCATGGGCAAGTCTGGATCCGTCTCTTGTGGGGTCACTGCTCCTTTTCTGGTACGTACAAAGTTCTGTTTGTGCCCTCCCTGTACCTTTATGTAAGTACCCTTTACATCTAAAAAAGGAGGGCTTTGTCTGTTGGTTCCCTACTGTGAACAATACTGGAATTATCTATTGGCACATTTTCCTCTTTATCCTTGTTCTACAATATCAGATTTGAAGTAATACTCCTTTTACCTCCAGCCCCTAGCTGTAAGGCTATCACTGCAATTATTTTACCCTTATAATTTTTTTCAACACTTTTTCGTAGTTACATTGTGTCATGTCATTCTCTCCCCTACAACTATCATTTAGTTTTTGTGTGTGTGTGTGGTAAAAATAATGCAAGTTAAAATTTGTCATCTTAACTTTTTAAGTATACAATTCAATATTGTTAAGTATAGTCACGTTGTTCTGCAACAGGTCTCTGGAACTATTTAATCTCACAAAAATGAAACTCTGTCCAGTAAACACTAGTCCCCCACCTTCTGCCTCAGCAACCACCTTTCTACTTTCTGTTGGACTACTTTTGATACTTCATAGGAGTAGAATCATACGGGATTTGTCCTTTTGTCACTGGTTTCATGACTTTTGTGACTGGTTTTCAATAAATGGGTTGATTTATTTATAATGCTCACCACTGGTCTTCATTTAGATGTATTCATTTATTTTGTTTGTCTGAATATCTTTCTGTTTTAGATTTCCCAGGAATGGATAATGGGAATAATAGGTTGTTTTGAATGAATAGAAAATCTTTGGTTGAGATTTTCTTTTCTCGAATGTCTTACATATATTACTATTATTTTTTACTGGAAAAATTGTGGCTATAAAAAATGTAATCATAATCTGATTTTATTTGCTTTATAAGAACCTATTCTTCTTGCCTAAATCACCAAAGGATTTCATTTGTCTGTTTTCGTTAAAGTCCAAGAATTTCATTAGAATATGTCCTGGTATTGACAAAAGTACACTGATTTTTTCCTAGTTGTGTGACATGCCTTGTAATTTTATAGTATAAAGTATTAAAAAATTTGTTGAGTATAGTTGAATTACAGTGTTGTGTTAATTTCTGCTGTACAACAAAGTCTATCAGTTAGACATATATATATATCTACTCTTTTTTAGATTCTTTTCCCATACACATCATTACAGAGTATCGAGAATAGTTTCCTGTGCTATATACAGTAGGTCCTTATTAGTTATCTATTTCACATATAGTAGTGTGCATATGTCATTCCCAGTCTCCAAGTTATTTCCTCTCCCACCTGCTGGCTTTCTCCCCAGTAAGTGAAGTTTGTTTTCTACATCTGTGACTCTATTTGTGTTTTGTAAATAAGATCATTTGTACTATTTTTTTTTTTTAATTCCACATATATGCAGTCGGTAAGTCAGTCACTTCAGTCAGTCATGTCTGACTCTTTGCAACCCCATGGACTGCAGCACGCCAGGCCTCCCTGCCCATCACCAACTCCTGGAGCTTGCTTAAACTCGTGTCCACCGAGTCGGTGATGCTATCCAACCATCTCATCCTCTGTTGTTCCCTTCTCCTCCTGTCATCAGGGTCTTTTCCATTGAGTCAGTTCTTCACATCAGTTGGCCAGAGTACTGGAGCTTCAGCTTCAGCATCAGTCCTTCCAATGAATAGTCAGGATGGATTTCCTTTAGGATTGACTGGTTGGATCTCCTTGCAGTCCAGGGAACTCTCGAGAGTCTTCTCCAGCACCACAGTTCAAAAGCATCAATTCTTCGGTGCTCAGCCTTCTTTATCGGTCCAACTCTCACATCCATACATGACTACTGGAAAAACCATACTTTTGACTATATGGATGTTGGCAAAGTGATGCCTCTTCTTTTTAATATGCTGTCTAGGTTTGTCATAGCTTTTCTACCAAGGATCAAGTGTCTTTTTAATTTTATGGCTGCAGTCACAGTCTGCAGTGATTTTGGAGCCCAAGAAAATAAAATCTGTCACTCTTTTCATTTTTCCCCCATCTATTTGCCATGAAGTGATGGGACAAGATGCCATGATCTTAGTTTTTCTGATAGTTGAGTTTTAAGCCAAACTTTTCACTCTCTTCTTTCACCTTCATCAAGAGGTTCTGCTCTTTAGTTCCTCTTCACTTTCTGCCATTAGGGTGGTGTCATCTGCTTATCTGAGGTTATTGATATTTCTCCCGGCAGTCTTGATTCCAGCTTGTGCTTCATTCAGCCCAGCATTTCGCATGATGTACTCTCCAGAGTTACACGTGTTTTTTCTTTTAATGAGGATTTACACGATCCATACTCCTAGCTAATTTCGAATATGCAATACCAAACTGGATGCTTGCTCCCTTGCCAACACTTACTGACAAAGGTCTGTATAGTCAAAGCTATGGTTTTTTCAGTAGTCATGTACAGATGTGAGTTAGACCATAAAGAAAGTTAAGTGCCAAAGAACTGATGCTTTCAAACGGTGATGCTGGTGAAGACTCTTGAGAGTCTCTCGGACAGCAAGGAGATCAAACCAGTCAATCTTAAAGGAAACCAACCCTGAATATTCATTGGAAGTACTGATGCTGAAGATCCAATACTCCAGCCACCTGATGCCGATATCCACCTAATGGACACTAGCATAAAATTTTGTGAAATCTGAATGAAATCTGTACTTTAGTTAATAATACTCTATCACATGTTAATTTTCTGTTTTTTACCACATAGTGTTTTATAGTCTCAGAAATGGATTAGAAGTTCAAGTTTCATTCAGAATGTTTTTTAAAAAACCACTAAAATAATAAGCTTTCTAGATTTTTAGCTATAATAGTCGATGTCAGAATAAATGGAACCTATATCAAAATTTTGAGTTAATATAAATTAGAAATCTAGCGTTCTATTCATACTTAGTCAAACAAATGGAACCAAAATGTCATAATTTTTTCCCCTGAGCAGAAATTTGTAAGTCTCCTAAAATATTTTAATATGATGCATACTATTTACATATTGTTGTTGTTCAGTCACTCAGTTGTATCTGAATCTTTGTGAACCCATGGACTGCAGCATGCCAGGTTTTCCTGTCTTTCACTATTTATATATATGTATATGCATATAAAATCTTTTCTACTACACTTGATAGAGCCTTGAGAAAGAAAATAAAAACAGACAGATAAATTGAAAAACAAACTAAATGAAATGGGTGTACTGAATATGAAGTAGAAAAAGTGAAACAAACTAGACAAAAGTAAAAGGTCACCTTATAGTGCAGTTTAAACATGGCTGCTCATTAGAATCACATCTGGAGTGCTGGAGAAAAAAGCAATAACTGAACATTTGTATTTTTCAAAATATTCCAACATAATTGTAATGCACATCTAGATTTTGAAAAATGATTATGCATTGTTCTATTATATGACAGTTTTAGTGATATAGAATCCTATTATTTTCTGTTGACCAACCACGATACAGTGATATCAACGAATAGTTACATAATCACAATAGTAAAAGATGTTTATAAGTGTTCATAATCAATAGCCAGAGAAAAAAATCATAATTATAATTGCAAGCCATAATAGAAACATTATTAACCTAACAATATAAAATAATTACATACAATCTGGGAGATTAAGTAGAGTGATGTGCTAAGTGGAAGTGCACACATGCATGTGTTTTCATGCACCTAGCCTGTCTATGTCTTTTGGTTGGTTCATTTAATTCATTTACATTTAAAGTAGTTACCGATATGTATGATCTTATTACCATTTTCTTAATTGTTTTGGGTTTATTGTAGGTCCTTTCCTTCTCTTGTGTTTCTTGGCCTAGAGAAATTCCTTTAGCATTTGCTGGAAAGCTGGCTTGGTGGTGCTGAATTCTCTTATCTTTTGCTTGTCTGTAAAGGTTTTGATTTCTCTGTCAAATCTGAACAGGAGTCTTGCTGGATCGAGTATGCTTGGTTGTAGGTTCTTCCCTTTCATCATTTTAAATATGTGCAATTCCTTCTGGCTGGTAGAGTTTCTGTTGAGAAATCAGCTGATAACCTTATGAGAGTTTCCTTGTATGTTATTTGTTGTTTTCCCCTTGTTGCTTTTAATATTTTATATTTGCCTTTAATTTTTGTCAGTTTGATTTCTATGTGTCCTAATGTATTTCTTCGTGGGTTTATCCTTCCTGAGACTCTCTGCTTCCTGATCTTGGTTGACTATTTCCTTTTCCATGTTAGGGAAGTTTTCAGCTATTACCTCAAATATTTTCTTGGGTCCTTTCTCTCTCTCTCTCTAGTCCTTCTGGGATCCCTATAATATGAATGTTGGTATGTTGTCCTAGAGGACTCTTAGGCTGTCTTCATTTTTTTTCATTCTTTTTTTCTATATTTTGTTTTGCAGCAGTGATTTCTAACATTCTGTCTTCCAGGTCACTTATCTGTTCTGCCTATTTCTCTGCTTTATTCTTTCTAGTGTATTTCACATCTGTTCATTTGTTCTTTATTTCTTCTAGGTCTTTGGCAAACATTTCTTGCAACTTCTCCATTCTTTTTCTGAGATCCTGTATTATCATCAGTATCATTATTCTGACTTCTTTTTCTGGAAGATTGCCTATCACTTTGTGTATTAATAATTGTTTTTCTAGGGTTTTATCTTGTCCTATCATCTGGGATATAATCCTCTGCACTTTGATTTTGATTAACTTTCCATGATGTAATTTTTGTTCTGGTAGCTACGGGATTGTAGTGCTTTTTGTTTCTTCTGTTTAACCTTTGGTGGATCAGGCAAAGAGGCTTCTTTAAGCTTCCTGATGGAGGGACTGGCAGTGGGAAAAACTGGGTCTTGCTCTGGTGTGCAGGGCCATGCTCAGTGAACCTGTAATCCAATTGTCTACTGATGGGTGGGGTTGTGCTCCTTTCTTGTTGGTTGTTTGGTCTGAGGCAACCCAGCTCTGGAGTCTACAAGCTCTATGGTAGGGTTAAAGCTCCAAGAGGGCTTACACCAAGGGCACCTCCCAGGATCGCTGCTGCCAGTGCCCTATCCCCTCAGCAAGCTACTGCCAACCAGCACCTCCACAAGAGACCATCCAACACCGGCAGGTAGGTCTGGTTAAGTTTCTGTGGGGTCACTGCTCCTTTCCTCTGGGTCCTGGTGTGTGCAAGATTTTGTTTGTGCCCTTTAAGAATGGAGTCTCTGTTTGCCCTAATCCTGTGGAAATCCTACAATCAAATCCCACTAACATTAAAAGTCAGATTCCCTGGGGATTCCTAGTCCCTTTGCCAAATCCCCAGCCTGGGAAGCCTGACATGGGCCTCAGAACTTTCACAATAGTGGGATAACTTCTTTGTGTTATTGTTCTCCAGTCTGTGGGTTGTCCACCAGGCAGGTATGGGATTTGATTTTATTGTGATTGTGCCCCACCTACCATCTTGTTGCGGTGCTCGTTTGTCTTTGGATGTGGGGTATATTTCTTTGGTGTTTTTCATCATCTTCCTGTTGATGTCTGTACAACAGCTAGTTGTGATTTCGGTGCTCTCACAGGAGATGAACACACGTCTTCTACTCTACCATCTTGAACCAATCTCTCGATAGCTCAATATTCTAAATATGTTGTATTGAATGTTTACTGAGATATGTTCATGAGATTTAGTAGCCTTGCAGAGTTTGTGAACTAAGCTTTAATAAGAATGTACTTTAGAGCTTCCCAGGAGGTTCATTGGTAAATAATCTGCCTGCCAATGCAGGAGACATGAATTTGATTCCTGACCCAGGAAGATCCTACTAAAGCCCATGTGCCACAGATACTAAGCCTCTCATTGTGGTTTTGATTTATATTTCCCAGATGATATGCTGAACACCTTTTCATATACCTGTTAGCCATCCGTTAATCTTCTATGGGAAAATGTCTGTTCAGCTTCTCTGGCCATTTTTAATCAAATCAAATCATAATTTTGCTATTAAGTCATTGAGGTGCTCTTAAGTTATTGAGTTCTTTATATATTTTTGATATTAAGCTGTAATCAGATTTATGATTTGCAAATGTTTTCAAACTTTTTGTTGATGATTTCCTTCACTGATTTCTAATTTTTAAATGTTTCCACCTTTAAATTCTCTAGTTTTCAAAAGGCATTGAGTTCTCTCTTAGGGCCATAGTAAGTCCCTTCATGTTCCTAATTAGATGACAAGGCATTTGGCTACCTTAAGAGATTCTTAGTTACTTTCATCATTTACCAGAACTTCATTGTATTTCTTCACTTTGACATTCAAAACACTAGGCAGAAATCATACTGCATTAGCACTCAATATGGGCCTTTGTGAATACATGAAAATTTTAATACATTTTGTAGCTGCTGGTTATTTGTTCTAATCCACTTATAATTTGGTGGTTCATGGGAATATGTTGTTACTAGATTTTGGTGGAGGTAGATTTTGGGGTTTACTATCCTATTTGCTGTTTATGTTTTACAAGGAATTTCAAGGAGATTGCAATACTACACTGATGCCATCTTTTCAGAATCCTCTGGCAGCACTGATTTTCATGAAAACTGAGAAAAACTCAAATATCTAGCAATAGGATACTAATTAAACAAATTATAGTATATCCATACAAATTAATAATATAGCTGTTTAATAAAAAGGGGTCAATCTAAATACACATGAAACATTCCAAAATATTGTTAAAAATTTTAAAAACGAAATTTGTAAAACAAAGTAATATGTGACTATGTTTTGTTAAAATGTGTTAGTTAGGGGAAAAACTAGAAAAATATGTAAAATATTAAGATTTCTTTTATGGTAGGTAGGATTATACACAGCTTTTATTTTTC
The DNA here is from genome assembly GCA_024291935.2 of Okapia johnstoni. NCBI lineage: Eukaryota > Metazoa > Chordata > Mammalia > Artiodactyla > Giraffidae > Okapia > Okapia johnstoni. Next base: position 77,674,859 of record CM044306.1, on the reverse strand, counting down.
CTAATTAAACATTTCATCAATGTTTGAATTTTATGTAATGGACATGTATAATTAACATTTGTCATCAGAATACTTAATATCTCACAATACTTAATACTCATCTAGAACATGTAATTTAGGAAGTAGCCAAACTTACTTTCTTTTCCTGAAAGTTCATTAGCATAGGAAATTTTAAAACAGAATAAATGGAGCTAGATTTTATATTGCAAAATGATGTTTTCTGTTCGGGGCTACTACAACAATAATGTGGTTTAAAGTCACTGGATTAGGTTCATCTAGAAGAAATGTTTTAAATGGCAATGTTACCATTTACTCATTCTAGCAACTCATTGATAGGATTTTAAAAGATCTATCAAATACTTTGAACAAGATTTCAAAAAAAAATTTAAAAAACCTCTGTGACATCCTTTTCTTTTGAAGCATTGAAACAATTCACAAAGCAAGAACCCAAATAATCTGTTAGAAAAAGGGTTGCCAAACTATGACCAGGCCCAATCTAGTCTGCTGCATTTTTTTCTGCAACCTGTAAAACTAAGAATGATTTTTCCATTTTCAGTGGTTGGAAGAAAGTCAATAGAAGAATACTTTGTTACATGTGAACATTATAGGAAATTTATATTCAAGTGTCCATAAATAAAGTTTTATTGGAACACAGCCTTGATCTTTCATTTACACATTGTGTATGGCTGCTTTTGCACAATGTCAGATTAAGAGTTGAATTGTTGTGACAGAAACTATATGGTCCACAGATTGTAAAATATTTTCCATCTGGACCTTTATAGATAATAATTTGCTAACCTTTGCCTTAGAATACTTCATTAACCTAGAAAAGTGGGGTCCATTAGAATGATAGGTTTTAAATCTCTCCAATTCTATTTTGGTTTAAATAGAGTGATGAACAAAACAATTTGTTTGATCCTCAGTTAGTAGTTTTTTGTTTTCATTCATGACTTAACATAATTCTTGAGAGCAAAAGGTAAAATAAAGTATTTGAAATAGCTTTCTTTATCCTGAACTAAAATCCTACCTCATATCTGTCATGCTAGAGTAAAAGGGATGACTAACATATCATTTTGTGTTGGGCCACATAATTAATGGACCAGTGCACACATTGATGAGTTTAGATGAAAAGTGACTGAAATTTGAACTGTTAGCTTTCCCTTTCTTGTTACTTCAAAACTAGTTTGGGCTTTAAGCATCAGCTTAGTGCTTATCTTTTCTTCTTGTCAGATAAATAGGCTTCCTAAGACATAGTTCTGTGGTTTGGTCCACCTGAAAAAGAAAAACCCAAGATTCCTACAAATGAATCACAGATAAAGACTAGACTATCTCATGCCCCTAAAGGTTGCCTCCACCCATTGACACAGCCTTCATATCTGTTCAGATACAAAAATTAGAACTGTCACCACTGAATACTAAGTTACTGAGTAATCACACAGAAAAATTTTTACCTTAAATATGACCACTGACTAGAATTCAATTTGGTAATTCATGGTATGATCCCTGAGTCGGGAAGATTCCCTGGAGAAGGAAATGCAACCCACTCCAGTATTCTTGCCTGGAGAATTCCATGAACAGAGAAGCCTGGTGGGCTACAGGCCTTGGGGTTGCAAAGAGTTGGACATGACTGAGCGATTAACACACAACACAACAAATTCATGGTACAAGTATTAAAACCTTTAATACTTAACCTAAAAGGTAGAGATATTTGAATTACTACCTTATTTAAGTTTAGACCACAAAAATTATTTTGTTGGAAGTAAGATTTTGGTCAGATTAGCAGAAGCAGATCATGAGGGATTTTCATTGACTATATTGTGCTTTTCTGTACAGTTTCTATTGTTTGATGAGTTCATATTTTATTAAGATTAAATTATCTAAAATTCAGGAAAGAATATTTAGAATATTATTAAAACTGTAATACTTGCTTTCCTTATTTCAATCCTAAATTATGTAGTTGTTATAAAAGTATGATGTGAATATGTATTTGTTTCTGCATTTACTATTTTAATGTAACATTAGTCATTTTTCATAAGCTATACCATGCTTTAAAAGAGATTTCCCCATAGTTCTTTACAAAGATAGTAAAGGTCTCCAGTGAAACTTCTCATATTAATAGCAGTTTAAATTCAATATATATTAACAGTATGTTTCAAAATACTAGTTAAAAACTGCCAACAATTAATAAAATTATTTTCTTCATCCTCAATATGAAATAGTAGCTGAGCTATAATGAAGTTTGTTTTATCTAATTGTTATGTTTGAATATTCAGTTTATATATGTACATAGTGCCATAAATATTCTTTGCATTGCTCTTTATTGTTTGGGCTTTTTATTTAGTTTTTTCCCAGATGGATGATTTTATGAGCCAAAACATAGGAGCACTTTCTGAATTTACCTTTAGGCATTAAGACAAAAGAAGTAGGAGTATTATAACCTGACTTGTTTAAAACATCACCATGCTACTTTGAATGACAGTTTACAATTTACAAGTAGGGTGTGGCTAATAAAGTCACTGAAGCAGACATAAGCATAGGTTTTCCTTTATACACAGTTCTGGCCTGTCAGTCATACCTCCGAAATGCTTTGTTGCACAGGCATGCCAATAACTAAAACCATATTTTATCATTTTGTACCCGAAGGCTTTAAAAGGCCATGCAACCACATCAGTGTTTGAAAACCCAAGATTAAAGTGTAAGTCCTCAAGGAGAGACTTCTATTCCATCTAGAAGAGTAAAATTTCCTTGCAATTAAAATAATGTATTATAAGAATTATAAATACTACATTTTAACAAAATTGTTAAAACTTGGTATTGAAGTGCTTGTTCTGACTTGCTTCCAAATTTTCTATAAGGTCACTTTTATACATCTAGAAAATATGAATGACTTAAATATATTATGTTTATTATCTTCAGTGGTATAATGAATATTTATGCATGTTAAGGCATGGTAAAAAGAAAACAACAGCAAACCAAGAAAAACCTATGGCTATGAATATTCTGACTATGTCTCTTTCCTGTGCTGCCCAAACATGGCATCCTTAGTAATTTTTTTTTTCAATGTATTATCTATGTATATTCTATCTTTTGTGTAGTAATCTGGTACATAGTTTTAACTCAAGGAAATAGATTTTGGTGGTAGAAACAGGGTTTAAGTCAATAAAAGTTCTCTATATGTTTCAGTACTTTTTAGTTTTAGAAAATTGGCTCCTATGATAGCAGATTGGAAAGCTGGACATAAGGTTTTTGGGAGCTTGTTAACTTCTTGCATTCCTTCTATGATTAGGGCATGGGATGAGAAAGTAACGAGAGTTGTAGGGTACAGCAGAAGAGTGGGTGAATCTGATTGAACATGCCTAACACTAAGCTAAATGTGAGGTAGTTGACTGTAAGTATGACTCTGAAAGCCTCTAGGAAATTTTTAGCTAAAATGAATAGATGGATGTGTCCTGGAGGAAAATGTTTTTTCCAGCTTTGATGATGTCTCCTGATGACTGTTGTTTTTTGTTTGCCATTTTAGAAAGTTTTCACTGCCTTACTAGGTTTCTAAGTCTGAAGTTCTCCCTATCTAGTGATTGATGAGAGTTTATAAAGTTATCCAGTACTGCAGAGGAAGAGCAAGTGTAGAAGTCAAGATTACTATGCATTAATATTCATCAAATGAATGTAGTAAATTATTATTTACTGGTTAGTGCTGGACCTATGTTTGAATTTTCTTTTAGATACTGAGCCAGGTATATTTGCAGATGAGTTTTCCATTTCCTGGCCTGTATCTCTAACCTTTAGGGGCCTGTCTCGAAAAGATTCTTGATTAGGTTAGGCATTGCTAGGTGTAGGTGTCCAAATTGTTTATTCCTATTGTCTCAGTTTATTAAAACAGGGGAAGATTTATGATTAGAACTCAGGCAAAGCTTTATACACTTTTTTTTAAGGTTAATTAAGCAGGGCAATGAGGTTATAAAAATGGAAGATGAAATAATGTGTGAGTCCCAGAAGAGTTTAAATATTTTTGATTAGGGGATTTATCATCCTACTCTATGATGGATCCTTTCCTATAGTTGGATAGAATATTGCTCAGGAGAATCATCTCCAGGCTCTTAAAGATGCATTGTTTGGGGATGGTCAGGTGGTGTTCCTCTTACAAGCAATTCAGCTTTATCTGGACAGAAACTTATATAAAGCTGAAAATTAAGAATAAAGATCAAAATTGCATCCATTTATAAGATTACTCCTGATACATTATAAAGCATCAACCTTTGAGTCTGGCTGAAGCATTGCATGGGTTTAAGAGGCCATCACAAGTTTTAGCTCAAGAGTATTTGGAAGACTTTTTCACTTACAATTCTACCTGGTAAGTCCAGATTCTTGAAGACTCACTCCATCAGAGCTGTAATGTATTGGCACAGTAGGAGTTCCCCCACCTCCACTCCTCTTTTTAAAAACAAGACAGTGGCTAAAATTGAAGATCTTATGTACCACAGTTGGAAATTGGGAATACAGGAACAAGCACTGCTGGCTTGGATAATAATTACATTGTTTGCCATGCTAAATAACAAGTCTTTTACTTGCAGTTATAGTGATCATGTAACACTTTTTGTCTCCTGGTCTGGAGAAGGCAATGGCACCCCACTCCAGTACTCTTGCCTGGAAAATCCCATGGATGGAGGAGCATGGTAGGGTGCAGTCCACGGGGTCGCGAAGAGTCGGACATGACTGAGCGACTTCACTTTCACGCATTGGAGAAGGAAATGGCAACCCACTCCAGTGTTCTTGCCTGGAGAATCCCAGGGACGGCGGAGCCTGGTGGGCTGCCATCTATGGGGTCGCACAGAGTCGGACATGACTGAAGCGAATTAGCAGCAGCAGCTGAGGAGGCCAAGAGGAGGCTGCACATTTGGTCAGAATTCTATGAGTGGATAGATCAGATGGTACACAAAGCTAGGTGGTTTTTAGACTGTGCCTAAGGCCCTGCCTAGAGGTGAAGCTTGTAGCATTTGAGTCCTCAGTACAACATTGATATATCATTCTGCATTTATAGCAATTACATTTACAGTGATTTTATATACATCTATAAGCTACTTAATACTTCATTATGCCTTTCAGTATAGAAGTGTCACAGGGACTTAAAATTTTAAAATAATAAGACTACTTTACATTTATTTCTAATCTACATTAAAATTATAACATTGTATTGTCTTATTAAAATGATGTATATGTGATAGGTACATATTCATTATCTATGACTGATTACAGCAAAGGAAAACTGATGTCATATATTTGTTTTAGAAGAGGAAAAGGTAGAAAAATGTTAAGAACAGCTGATCTAACCTATAAAGCATAAAAAATGGGGAAGTAGCACAAGAAACCAATTATCTATAAAATGGATAAATTCTTTCATTCTTTTAGTCCCTGATAGACAAAAATGAGAATTAATTATATCAGTACTGAATAAATACTGTTGTGTTCAGTTTTAAGTCGTGTCCAACTCTTTGCAATCCTGTGGACTGCAAATCTTCTCACTACTTAATTGTTGCTGTTCAGTCCTTAACTCATGTGCTACTCTGCGACCCCATGGACTGCAGCATGCCAGGCTTCCCTGTTCTTCACTATCTTGTGGAGTTTGTTCAGACTCATGTCCATACAGTTGGTGGTGCCATCCAACCATCTCATCCTCTGTCACATCCTTTTCTTCCTGCCCACAATCCTTTGCAGCATCAGGGTCTTTTCCAGTGAGCTGGCTTTGCACATCAGGTGGCCAAAGTATTGCAGCTTCAGCATCAGTTCTTCCAATGAATATTCACGGTTGATTTCCTAGAGGATTGACTGGTTTGACTTCCTTGCTGTCCACAGGACTCTCAAGAGTCTTCTCCAGCACCACAACTTGAAAGCATCCATTCTTTGGCACTCAGCCTTCCTTATGGTCCAACTCTCACATCATACATGACTATTGGAAAAACCATAGCGTTGACTATATGGACCTTTGTTGGAAAAGTAATGTCTCTGTATTTTAATATGCTGTCTAGGTTTATCATAGCTTTCCTTCCAAGGAGCAAGTGTCTTTTAATTTCACAGCTACACTCACCATCCGCAATGATTTTGGACCCCAAGAAAATAAAGTCAGTCACTATTTCCACTTTTTTTTCCCATATATTTCCCATGAAGTGATAGGACTGGATGTCATGTGCTTAGTTTCTTGAATGTTGAGTTTAAGGCCAGCTTTTTCATTCTCCTCTTTTACCTTCATCAAGAGGCTCTTTAATTTGTCTTCACTTTCTGCCATTAGGGTGGTGTCATCTGCATATCTGTGGTTATTGATATTTCTCTTGGCATTCTTGATTTCAGCTTGAGCTTCATCCAGCTCATCATTCACATGATGTACTCTGCATATAAGTTAAATAAGCAGGGTGACAATATACAGCCTTGACATACTCCTTTCCCAATTTGGAACCAGTCTGTTGTTCCATGTCCAGTTCTAACTGTTGCTTCTTGACCTGCATACAGGTTTCTCAGGAGGCAGGTAAGGTGGTCAGGTATTCTTATCTCTTGAAGAATTCTCCACAGTGTGTTGTGATTGATCTACATAAAGGCTTTAACATAGTCAATGAAGCAGATGTTTTTCTGAAATTCTCTACCTTTTCCTATGATACAGTGGATGTTGGCAGTTTGATTTCTGGTTTCTCTGCCTTTTCTAAACCCAGCTTGTACATCTGGAAGTTCTTGGTTCAGATACTGTTGAAACCTAACTTGCAGAATTTTAAGCATTACCTTGCTAGCATGTGACACGAGCGCTGTTGTGTGATATTTGAGCGTTCTTTGGCAATGCTCTTTATATTGGAATGAAAACTGACTTTTCTAGTCCTGTGGCCATTGCTGAGTTTTCTGAATTTGCTGGCATGTTGAGTATAGCATCATCTTTTAGGATTTTAATTAACTCAAATGGAATTCCATCACCTCCACTAGCTTTGTTCATAGTAATGCTTCTTAAGGCCCATTCTTCACACTCCAGGATGTCTGGCTCTAGGTGAGTAATCACACCATCGTGGTTACCCAGGATATTAAGACCTTTTTTGTACAATTCTTCTGAGGATTCCTGCCACCTGTTCTTAATATCTTTTGTTTTTGTTAGGTCCATACTGTTTCTGTCCTTTATTGTGCCCATCTTTGCATGAAATGTTTCCTTGGTATCTAATTTTCTTGAAGAGATCTCTAGTCTTTCCCATTCTATTGTTTTCTTCTATTTCTATGCATTGTTCACTTAAGGCTTTCTTATCTCTCCTTACTATTCTTTGGAACTCTGCATTCAGGTGGGTATATGTTTCTTTTTCTCCTTTGCCTTTCACTTCTCTTCTTCTCTCAGCTATTTGTAAGGCCTCAGAAAACCATCTTACCTTGTTGCATTTCTTTTTCTTGGGATGGTTTCGGTCACTGCCTCCTGTACAGTGTTATGAACCTCCATCCATAGTTATTCAGGCACTGTATCAGATCTAATCCTTTGAATCTGTTTGTCACTTTCTCTGTATAATCATAAGGGATTTGATTTAGGTCATACCTGAAGGGGCTAATGGTTATCCCTACTTTCTTCAATTCAAGTCTGAATTTTGTAGTAAGGAGTTCATGATCTGAGCCATGGTCAACTCCTGGTCTTGTTTTTGCTCTGTACAGAGCTTCTGCATCTTCAGCTACAAAGAATATAATCAGTCTGATTTCAGTACTGATCATCTATCTGGTGATGTCCATTTGTAGAGTCATTTCTTTGTTGGAAGAGGGTGTTTGCTATGACCAGTGCATTCTCTTGGCAGAATTCTGTTAGCCTCTACCCTGCTTCATTTTGTACCAAGACCAAACTTGTCTGTTACTCCAGGTATCTGTTGACTTCCTACTTTTGCATTCCAGTCCCCTGTGATGAAAAGGACATCTTTCTTTTATTTGTTTTTTTGGTGTTAGTTCTAGAAGGTCTTTTAGATCTTCACAGTACCATTCAACTTCATTTTCTTTGGCATTAGTGGTAGGGGCATAGACTTGGATTACTGTGATATTGAATGGTTTGCCTTGGAAATGAACAGAGATCATTCTGTCATTTTTGAGATTGTACCCAAGTACTGCATTTTGGACTCTTGTTGACTATAAGGGCTACTCTATTTCTTCTAAGGGATTCTTGCCCACTGTAGTATATATAATCATTTGCAAAAAGCATAGAGTGAGAAATGAGCATTAAAATGATGTATAATATAACCACATTTATTAAGAATAGATTCCAATATCAAACAGCAAATTTGAACAGTGCAAAAACCACAATTATGTTTGCACCAACCTAATATGTAGCTATCAAGCTTTCCTAACACTGCTTGTTGAGGAGAATGTCTTTTCTCCATTGTATATTCTTGCCTCCTTTGTTGTAGATTAATTGACCATATGTATGGGTTTATTTTTGGGTTCTCTATTCTATTGCACTGAGCCAGATGTCTGTGTTTGTCCCAGTGCCATGCTTTTCTGATTATTGTAGCTTCGTAGTATAGTCTAAAGTCTAGATGGACTATGCTTCCACCTTTTTCCCTCCTCAGGATGCTTTGGCAATTTTGAATCTTTTGTGCTTTCCTATAAATTTCAGGATTATTTATTAAATAATAAATATTATTTTTTACTTTGATTTGTAGGGCAGTAGTAGAGATGCAGACATAGAGAACAGACTTGTGGACATTGGTGTCTTGATAGGGATTGATTAGATCTATAGATTACTTTGGGTAGTATGGACTTTTTAACAATATTAATTCTTGCAATCCAAGAATGTGTATTTGGATGTCATGTCCTGTGATACAAATGAAGTCCAACTGCTCTATTGTGTCATTTAGGATCTCTGTTGCCTTATTGATTTTTCTGCCTGGATGATTGGTCCACTGATGTCAGTGGAGTATTAAAGTTCCCCGCTATTATTGTGTTACTGTCAACTTCTCCCTTTATGACTGTTAGAAGCACTTCAAAATACTATGTTGGGTACATATATACTTACAATTGTTATATCTTCTTGGATTGATCCCTTGATCGTTATGTAGTGTCCTTTTTGTGAAGCCATCTGGTCCTGGACTTTTGTTTGTTGGGATTTTTTGAAAATTTATTTTTAATTGGAGAATAATTGCTTCACAATTCTATGTTGGTTTCTGCTGCACATCAACATGAATTAGCCATAGGTATACATATGTCCATGGGGTTTTAAAGAGTCAGACATGACTGAGAAACTTTCACATACAACCTTTCTCCCATCTCCTACCCAATCCCACCCCTCTAGGTTGTTACATAGCACTGAGTTGAGCTCCCTGCGTCATACAGCAAATTCCTACCAGCCATCTATTTTACATATAGTAATATATATGTTTCAGCGCTATTCTCTCAGTTCATCTCATCCTCTCCTACCTTCACTGTGTCCCCAAGTTTGTTCTTTGTGCCTGCGTCTCTTTTGCTGCCATAAAATAGGTTCATCGTACCATTTTTCTAGATGCCATATATATGTGTTAATATACAATATTTGTTTTTCTCTTTCTGACTTTGTTGTTGTACAGTTGCCAAGTATTTTCCAACTCTTTGCAACTTCATGGACTGAAACATGACAGGCCTCCCTGTCTCCCACCATCTCTTGGTGTTTGCCCAAGTTCATGTCCATTGAATCGGTGATCCCATCTCATCCTCTTTCGCACTCTTCTCCTTCTGCCTTCAGTCTTTCCCAGCATCAGGGTCTTTTCCAATGAGTCAGTTCTTCGCATCAGGTGGCCAAAGTGTTGGAGCTTTGGCTTCAGCATCAGTCCTTCCAGTGAGTATTCGGGGTTGATTTCCTTTAAGATTGACTGGTTTGATCTCATTACTGTCCAAGGGACTCTCAAGAGTCTTCAGCACAACCATTCAAAAGCATCAGTTCTTTGATGCTCTGCCTACTTTATGGTCCAACTCTCACATCTGTACATGACTATGTGAAAGACCATAGCTTTGACTATATGGACCTTTGTCAGCCAAGTGATGTCTTTGCTTTTTAATACACTAAGTTTGTCATAGTTTTCCTTCCAAGGTGCAGTTGTCTTCTAATTTCATGGCTGCAGTCACCATCTGCAATGATTTTAGAGCCCAAGAAGACGAAATCTGTCACTGCTTCCACCTTTCCCCCTTTTATTTACCATGAAGTGATAGGGCCGGATATCATGATCTTTATTTACCATGAAGTGATGGGGCTGGATGCCATGATCTTAGCTTTCTGAATGTTGAGTTTTAAGCCAGCTTTTTCATTCTCCTCTTTCATCTCCATTAAGAGGCTCTTTAGTTTGTCTTCACTTTCTGCCATTAGAGTGGTATCATCTGCATATCTGAGGTTGTTGATATTTCTCCCTGCAATCTTGATTCCAGACTGTAATTCATCCAGTCTGGCATCCCACATGATGTGCTCTGCATATAAGTTAAATAAACAGGATGACAATATACAGCCTTATATTACTTCTTTCTCAATTTTGAACCAGTCCGTTGTTCCATATAATTTTTTGTTGCTTCTTGGCCTGCATACAGGTTTCTCAGGAGACAGGTAAGATGGTCTGGTATTCCTTTTTCTTTGTTTTCCACAATTTGTTATGATTCACACAGTCTAAGGCTTTTGTGTAGTCAATAGAACAGAAGTAAATGTTTTTTTGGAATTCCTTTACTTTCTCTATGATCCAGTGCATATTTGCAGTTTGATCTCTGGTTCCTCTGCCTTTTTTAAACACAGCTTGTCTATCTGGATGTTCTCAATTCACGTACTGTCGAAGCCTAGCTTAAAGAATTTTGAGCATAACCTTACTAGCATGGGACATGAGTGCAAATGTCCAGTAGTTTGAACTTTCTTTTAGACTGTCCTTCTTGGGAACTGGGATGAAGATTGACGGTTTCCAGTCCTGTGGCCATTGCTGGGTTTCTGTATTTGCTGATACATTGAGTGCAGCACTTTAATGGCATCATCTTTTGGGATTTGAAATAGCTCTATTGGAATTTCATCACCTCCACTAGGAGGTACTTTTTTGGCAGCAGTGCTTCCTAAGGCTCACTTGACTTCACACTCCAGGATGTCTGGCTGTAGGTAAGTGACCACATCATCACGGTTATCTGGGTCATGAAAATCTTTTTTGTACAGTTATTCTGTGTATTCTTGCCATCCCTTCTTGATCTCTTCTATAAGGTCTTTGCCATTTCTGTCCTTTATTGTGCCCATCTTTGCATGAAATTTTCCTTTGATATCTCCAGTTTTCTTCAAGAAATCTCTAGTTTTCCCCCTTCTGTTGTTTCCCTCTATTTCTTTGCATTGTTCATTGAAGAAGGCCTTGTTTCTTTCTCTATTCCCTGGTACTCTGCATTCTGTTGGGTGTACCTTTCCGTTTCTCGACTTACTTCACTCTATAATTGGCTCTAGGTTCATCCACCTCACTAGAACTGACTCAAATTCATTCCCTTTTATGGCTGAGTAATATTCCATTGTATATATCTATCACAACTTCTCTATCCATTCATCTGGCATGGATATCTAGGTTGCTTCCGTGTCTTAGCTAGTCTAGATAGTGGTGCAATGAAATTGGTTTACATGTGTCTTTCTGAATGGTTTTCTCAGGGTATATGCTTAGCAGGGTGTCGGAGTCCTGTCCCAGCTGGTCAGGGTTCCCTCAGGATGGACGGCGTCGGCGATACGAATGAGAAGACACAGTGAGTCTCGGTGTTTCCAAGTGTCTTCTGACTTTATTGTTTTTAAGACAGCTTTTATATTTTTAGTGGTACATAGAAACAAATGTAAAGTATAGAGTCATACCAAATCAGTTTAATGGGTCAACAGTGTTGACCCTTACTGACATCGTTTGCATATCTTAGTTCATTTTGTTTACATCATCTTCCGGCCTGGGGGCCTGCTAACATCTTGTGACTCTCCCTTGATAAGGGTTGATCAGTCAGAACGCTTTTGTATCAGGCACAGCAGGAAATAATTCATCAATAGAAAGTTTCAAGGTAAAACCTGTTTTCAGTAATTACTCTATGCCTTGAGCTTAACAGAAAATAATGTGGTCCCATAAAGTCATAGAACAGCAAGCTGAAGGTCAGCTCTAAGTAAGAATCATCAGTTAAATCAACAGTTGTCTTATTTGTATTAAAGCTAAACTTTTATTTATATAAATCTTTAACTATTATGCTTTCATTATATAGGCTAAATACATTAAGAGTAAAAACATAGTGAGTAAATATAGACTAAGTAACAGTTTCATAAAGCAATAGTTCTTATATTTCCTAACAAGCCTTTCTTCCCTACAAAGGGCTCTGTGCCCATTGGGGCTTTCTGTGCGGAGGCTCTCAATGCTGTTTTATTACTAGGGAGAAGTTATGCACATTAGCTCCAAAGGCACAGGTACATTTATTAAACAAACCAATATGTTAGCAAAAGGAATTTAGATCAGCATACTCTATATCTCAGATAATTTTATTTAGGGTGCTACCGTTCAGGGGCCTTGTTGATTTGAGGTTTTAGAATGATCTATTTTAGAAGGGAATTGGGAAAAGCCTTTTGCCTAAGTCACAGAAAATAAGAAGAGGTTTATTGTAGCCAGCGTCAGAAAGAGAGATCTCATTTTTAAGGTGAGCGCTGAGGCAGCCTCTCGAGAATCCCTGAGGCCTGAGTTGCTCTGCTCGTCAGTCCTTCTCCTCATGACTCTGTCATGAGTGGGGATCTCGTGAGCTGGCTCCCGGCAGCAGGGGGATTGCTGGTTTATATGGTAGTTTTGGGATTCCCTGGTAGCTCAGCTGGTAAGGAATCTGCCTGCAGTACAGGAGAGCTCACTTCTATTCCTGGGTTGGGGAGATCTGCTGGAGAAGGGACAGGCTACCCACTCCAGTGTTCTTGGGCTTCCCTGGTGGCTCAGCTGGTAAAGAATCTGCCTGCAGTGTGGGAGTTCAGTTCAGTTGCTCAGTTGTGTCCGACTCTTTGTGACCCCATGGACCGCAGCACACCAGGCCTCCCTGTCCATCATTAATTCCCGGTGTTTACTCAAACTTATGTCCATTGAGTCGGTGACGCCATCCAACCATCTCATCCTCTGTTGTCCCCTTCTCCTCCTGCCTTAAATCTTTCCCAGCATCAGGGTCTTTTCAAAAGAGTCAGCTCTTCACATCAGGTGGCCAAAGTATTGGAGTTTCAGCATCAACATCAGTCCTTTCAATGAACACCCAGGACTGATCTCCTCTAGAATGGACTGGATGGATATTCTTGCAGTCCAAGGGACTCTCAAGAGTCTTCTCCAACACCACACTTCAAAAGCATCAATTCTTTGGCGCTCAGCTTTCTTTATAGTCCAACTCTCACATCCGTACATGACTAATGGAAAAACCATAGCCTTGATGAGACAGACCTTTGTTGGCAACGTAATGTCTCTGCTTTTTAATATGCTATCTACGCTGGTCATAACTTTCCTTCTAAGGAGTAAGCGTCTTTTAATTTCATGGCTGCAGTCACCATCTGCAGTGATTTTGGAGCCTAAAAAAATAAAGTCAGTCACTGTTTCCCCATCTATTTGCCATGAAGTGATGGGACTGTATGCCATGATCTTAGTTTTCGGAATGTTGAGTTTTAAGCCAACTTTTTCACTCTCCTCTTTCACTTTCATCAAGAGGATCTTTAGTTCTTCTTTCCTTTCTGCCATAAGAGTGGTGTCATATGCATATCTGAGAGACCTGGGTTCAATCCCTGGGTTGGGAATATTCCCTGGAGAAGGGAAAGGCTACCCACTCCAGTATTCTGGCCTGGAGAATTCCATGGACTATATATAGTTAATGGGGTTGCAAAGAGTTGGACAGGACTGAGCAACTTTCACTTTATTTCATGGTAGTTTTATTCCTAGTTTTTTTTTTTCTTTTCTTAAGAAATCTCCATAGTGGATATATCAATTTACATTCCCACCAACAGTGCATATGTTGCAAAGCTGGTCTGGTGGTGCTGAGCTCTTAGTTTTTTACCTGAGAGGCTTTTGATTTCTCCATCAAATCTGAATGAGAGCCTTGCTGAGTAGAGTATTCTTGGTTGTTGGTTCTTCCCTTTTATCACTTTAAATATATTGTGCCACTTCCTTCTGGCCTGTAGTTTCTGCTGAAAAATCAGTGAATAACTCATGGGAGCTCCCTTGTGTTATTTGTCAGTTTTCTCTTGTTGTTTTAATATTTTATTTTTGTCTTTTTGTTTTATTACTATGTGTCTCAGCATGTTCCTCCTTGGGATTATCCTGCCTGGGACTGTCTGTGCTTCCTGGACTTGGGTGGCTCTTTCCTTTCCTATGTTAGGGAAGTTTTCAGCAATTATCTCTTCAAATATTTTCTCGGGCCCTTTCTCTCTTTTTTGTCCTTCTGGGACCCTATAATGAACATTTAATGTTGCCCCACAGGTCTCTTAGACTGTCTTATTTCAATTCTTTATTCTGTGGCAGTGATTTCCACTATTTTGTCTTCATGTCATTTATCTGTTCTCTGCCTAATTTATTCTGCCATTGATTCCTTCCAGTGTATTTTTAATTTTAGTTATTGTATTGTTCATCTCTGCTTGTTTGGTTTTCAGTTCTTCTAGGTCTATGTTAAACATTTTAATGCATCTTCTTGATCCTTGTCCCCATTGTTTTTCCAGGATCATCTTCACAATCATTATTCTGAATTCTTTTTCCAGAAGGTTGCCTATTTCTACTTCACTTAGTTGTTTTTCTGGGGTTTTATTTTGTTCCTTCATCTGGGGACATATATGCTTGCCATTTAATTTTATATAATTTTCTGTGATTGTGGTTTCTGTTCTACCGGCTGCAGGACTGTAGCTTTTCTTGCTTCTCCTGTCTGCCCTGTGGTGAATAAGGCTATCTAAGAGGCTTGTGTAAGCTTCCTGATAGGAAGGACTTGGTGGTGGGTGGAGGTGGGTCTTGTGCCTCTGATGGGCAGGGCTGTGCTCAGCAAAACTTTTATTTATTTTTTTATTTTTTAAATTTATTTATTTTAGTTGGAGGCTAATTACTTTACAATATTGTAGTAGTTTTTGCCATACATTGACATGAATCAGCCATGGGTTTACATGTGTTCCCCATCCTGAACCCCCCTCCCACCTCCCTCCCCATCCCATCCCTCTGGGTCATCCCATTGCCCCAGCCCTGAGCATTTGTCTCATGCGTCGAACATGGAGTGGTGTTCTGTTTCACATACGATAATATACATGTTTCGATGCTATTGTCCCAGAACGTCCCACCCTCACCTCCCTCAGAGTCTATAAGACTGTTCTATGCATCTATGTTTCTTATTCTGTCTCGCATATAGGGTTATCATTACCATCTTTCAAATTCCATATATATGCATTAGTATACTGTATTGGTGTTTTTCTTTCTGGCTTACTTCACTCTGTATAATGGGCTCCAGTTTCATCCATCTCAATAGAACCAATTCAAATGTATTTTGTTTTAATGGCCAAGTAATATTCCATTGTGTATATGTACCACAGCTTCCTTATCCATTCGTCTGCTTATGGACATCTAGGTTGCTTCCATGTCCTGGCTATTGTAAACAGTGTGCTCAGCAAAACTTTCAAATTGCTTCTCTGCTGATGGGTGAGGGGTATGTTCCTATCCTGTTGGTTGTCTGGCATGCGAACCTACAGGCTGTTTGGTGGGACAAATGACAGCCTCCAGGAGGACTCAAGCATCCCAGAATTGCTAGTGCCTTATCCTTGTCCCCATGGTGCCCCAGCTGCCCCCCACCTCCACCAGAGACCCTTCAATACTAGCTGGTTGGTCTGGTCCAGTGTCTTATGGAGTCAATGCTTTTTTCCTCTGGGCACTGGTGCACATGAGATTTTTTGTGTGCCCTCCAAGGGTGAAGTCTTTTTCCCTCAGTCCTCCAGTTGAAGCCCCACTATCCTTCAAAGATAGATTCTCTAGGGACTCTTCTACCTGCTCCTGGACCCCAAGACTAGGAAGCCTGACATGGGGCTAAGAACTTTCACTCCTGTGGGATAACTTCTGTGGTATTCCTGTTTTCCAGTTTGTGGGTTGCTCACCAGGTGGGTAATGGATTTGAGTGTATTGCATTGTGCCCCCCCACCATCTCACTATGGCCTTCTCTTTGTCTTTGGACGTAAGGTATCTTTTTGGTGTAGGTTCCAGAATTTTTTTTGTTGATAGTTGTTCAGCAGTTGGTTGTGATTTTGGTGATTTTCTTTTAAAGAAGAGGTTGAGCTCACATCCTTCTTCACTATCTTGTGGTAATCCAACTTATGCCATTTTAATTATGTCTGGGTGTGGGTCTGTTTGAGTTTCTCCATGCTTTCTGTATCTGGATATCTGTTTTCCTTCTTTAGGTTTGGGAAGTTTTTAGGCACAATTTCTTCAAATACACTTTCAATCCCCCTTTGTCTCTCTTCTCTTTCTGGAGCCCCCATTATGGGTAACTTGGCATGTTTTATATTATCTCATAGATGTTGTATGCTGTTTTCAATTTTTTATTTTGTCTGACTTCTAATTAGTAGATTTCCATTATTCTATCTTCCATATCAATTAATTGTTCTGTTTCATTTAGTTGGCTGTTCATTGCTTCTATACAGACTTTTATCTTGGGCAACTGTCTATTTTTGATTGGTTAATCTTTATAGTTTCTAGTTCCTTGTCATAGTGAACTGTGTTTCTATCAATAAGCTTCTTTAATTCTTTTGAGTATTTTTATTACCACATTTTTGAACTTAGGGTCTAGACTGGTGAGCTGTTTCATTATTCTTCAAGGGGATTACTCTTGTTTCCATTGGGTGTAGTTCCTTTGCCTTCTTATTTAACTTTCTCTGTTTCCATGAAATTAGGAGAAACAGTTATCTATTGTGATCTTGAAGAGCGTTTTTATGAGGGAGCATCTCTGTGTAGACTGTGTGTGTCCAGTGTTTTTGGTGCAAGGGCTGTTTTTGAAATGGATGCCAGCCACATCTTTCTTCAGGTATGCTGGCAGTTATCCCTTTCATAGGGGTTATGGTTATGCAGGGTGTGAAGTGAGGCTTCATCTCTGCTCTGTGGCTACTGCCATTCTGATAGGGGTGGAGTCTGTTCCCCATTAGTTAGTAGGAGTCCTGAGGGTTTGGTTTGATCAGGTTCTGTTGCCCTTAAATGTGTGCTCTGCTCCACAGGAGGTGAATGCTGAAGCAAGGGAGGCCTGTGTGGTCACAGAGGACCTAAGTGCCACCTGTGTTGGCATCTGGGGTTCCATTCAGATGTTACCCAAGGTCATGTCCCTTTCTCTGTTGTTTTTTCTCAGATGGTAAAGAATCTACCTGCAGTGCAGGAGACCCAGGTTTGATCCCTGGGTTGGAAAGTTCCCCTGGAAAAGGGAAGAGCTTCTGACTCTAGTATTCTTGCCTGGGCAATCCCATGGACAGAGGAGCCTGGAGGGCTACAGTCATGGGGTTGTCAAGAGTTGGACATGACTGAGCGACTTTCATATAGCACAAGGCTGGAGTAGGTTGGGGCTGGGATTTGAAGCTCTGTGGCTACAGGAATTAAGGTGGTTGTGCTCTTCATTGCCTGAGATCTTGGCTGCCTCTGTGTCCTAGGGATTTTCGCAGCAGGAAAGGGGGCTTTTCTTCTCTCTACAGGATTCCTGGCCTGGGATGCCTAGATTATGACTTGATCTGCTCACTCCCTAGGGTGTGGGTCTGCCCATGCAGACCTCTTCCTTAGATCCCTCCCAGGGGCACAGGTCCCAACCCAGTGGGTTTTTATCCCCATCATACCTGGTTATTTAAAAATCTTTCATACAGCTTTGGTTATATAGGAGTTATGCAAGTTTCTAGTTTAGTATTCCATGAATATCATTCCACATGTAGATGTATTTTTGATGTTTTATGGCGGGGTGGAGGGGGTAAGTCAGTTCCATGTACTCCTCCACCATCGTGATTCTACTGTTCCATATAAAATTTTCAATGATCTTATCTGTATCTGGCATTAAACCTCCTAGGATTTAGATAGAAATTGATTTAAATCTATATAACAATTTCGAGAGAACTGGTACCTTTTCTTTGGTGAATCTTCCAATTCATGAATGTGATATGTTTCTAGATTGATTTAAATCTTTGAGTTTTTCATAAGTGTTTTATAGTTTTCAGCAGAAAAGTCTTGCATTTTTTTGTCAGATATACACCTAAATATTTGATTGTCTTGAGCAATTGTATATGTATTGTATTTTAAATCTTGGTATCTATGTGTTTATTATTAGTTCTGTGAAAATACATCTAAGTTTCAAAATCTCTTATCCTATAACCTTTCTGAAATCATTTATTAGCTCTAAACGGTTTTATTGTTTTTAGAGTCCTGCGATTTTCTATATAGACCATCATGTCAACAGCAGATAGAGATAGTTTTAATTCTTCTTTTCAGTTTGTATGCTATTTTATTCCACTTTTTGCCTTATTGCACTGGCTAGAACTTCAAGAACTTTGCTGAATGACAGTGATATGTGTGAATATCTTGGCCATGTTCCCAACTTAGGGAAAAAACATTGTCTTTCATCATTAATTACAATGCTTACTGTAGGCCTAACATAGATGCTCCTTATCAAGTTGGAGAAGTCCCATTCTTTTTCTGTTTTTCTCAGTTTTTTTCATCATGAATGAGTGTTGAATTTCCTCAGATGCTTTCTTTACATTGACTGAAATGATCATGTGATTTGTCTTCTTTAGTCTGTTCACGGAGTAGGTTACATTCAAATACAAAACCAGTCATTTATGCCTGGTGTATTCCACTTCATAATATGAATTAATTTTATATGCTGCTGAATTCCATTGCTTAATATTTTGTTAAAATTTTTTCATTTATCTCCATGAAGAATATTGAGTTGTTCTTTTCTTTTCTGTACTGTGTTTGCCTGGCTTTGGTATCAGGGTAATTCTGGCTTTATAAACTGAGTTGGAAAGTGTTCCCTTCTCTACTTTTTTCTTAAAGAGACTGTGTTGAATTGGTGTTTATTCTTCTATTAAGTTTGATAGATTTCTCCAATTTGATAGATTTCTCCAACATAGTCGTCCAGGCCTGAAGAAGCTTCTGAAGTTTTCAAATTATGAATTTTATTTCTTTACTATCATAAGACCATTTAGATTATCCATTTCATACTGGGAGTTTTGGTAGATATAGAGAATTATTTATAGTATTCCTTTATTATCCTTCTGATGTTTGCAGAGTAATAACAGTTCTTTTTTCTTCCCAATAGTAGTAGAACAGAAAGTCGTCTTCTCTCCCCCACTCTTTTTTTGATCAGCCTTGCTAGAAGTTTTTTATTGACCTCTTCAAAGAACCAGCCCTATCTTTCTCTGTTATTTTCCCATTTTCAGTTTTATTGACTTATGCTTTTCTCCTTATTATATTCTTCCTTCAGCTTACTTTGTTTCTCTTTTTCTAGTTTTTTGAGGTGAGAACTTAGGACTGATTTGAGACTTAATGTAATAGAAGCACTTAATGCTAGAAATGTGCCTTTTGGCATTTCTTTGACATGTCCAACAAATTTCAATGTCATATTTCATTTTTACTCAGTTCAGTATATTTTAAAATTTCCTTTGAGACTTCCTTTTTTGATTTATGAATTGTTTAGAAGGGTACTTTTTAGTTTCCAACTGTTTGGAGATTTCTTGTTATATTTAGATTATTTTTCTATATTATCAATATCTACTTTGACATCATAAGATCCAGA
This sequence comes from Okapia johnstoni, assembly GCA_024291935.2. Lineage (NCBI taxonomy): Eukaryota > Metazoa > Chordata > Mammalia > Artiodactyla > Giraffidae > Okapia > Okapia johnstoni. The sequence continues at coordinate 77,655,134 of CM044306.1, read as the reverse complement.
GAACTCAGTTGTTTTAAATTTGTTGACATTTGTTTTTCGACTCAGTATATGGTCTCTCTTGGTATTTATTTCACAAGCAATGGAAAAGTATATATATTCTGATGATGGTGGGTATTTGATGGTGTTGCTGAATTCTTCTCTGTCTTTGCTGAATTTGTCTAGTTGTTCTACCAGTTGTTGAGAGAGAGGTGTTGATGTCTTTGAGAAACATGGGGTTGTCTAATTCTTCTTTCAATTCTGTCCTTATTTAGCTTCACTTATTTAGTAGCTCTCTTGTTTAGCATATACACCTTTAGGCTTAGGATGTCTTCTTGCTGTGTTGCTCTTTTATGATTATATAATGTCCTATGTCCATGGTAATTTTCCTTTCTTTGAAGTCTACTTTATCTGACATTAATAGAGCTAGTTCTCATTTCTTCTGATTGTTTTGACAGTATATCTTTTTCTATCCTTTTACACACAGCCTACATTATATCTCAAATGAGTTTCTGGTAAATAGCATATATACTGGGCCATTTTTTTCTTAACATTATGCAAATCTCTGTTTTTTTAAAGTTGATTTACAGTGTTGTATTAGTTTCTGCTGTACAGCAAAGTATATCAATTATACATATATCCACTCTTTCCTACTGGAGAAGGGAATGGCAACCCACTCCAGTATTCTTGCCTGGGGAATTCCATGGACAGAGGAGCTGGCAGGCTAGTCTGTGGGGTCATAGAGTCGGACACGACTGAGTGACTAACGCCACGCTACTCTTTCCTAGATTCTTTTCCCATACAGATCACTACAGAATATTGAGAAGAGTTCCCTATGCTATACAGTAGGTCCTTATTAGTTATCTGTCTTGTATATAGTAGTGTATCAATCCTAGTCTCCTATTTATTGGTGGTGGTGGTGCTGGTGGTTTAGTCCCTAAGTCATGTCCGACTCTTGCGACCCCATGGATTGTAGCCCACCGTGCTCCTCTGTCCATGGGATTTTCCAGGCAAGAATACTGGAGTGGGTTGCCATTTCCTTCTCTAGGGGATCTTCCTGACCCAGGAATCGAACCTGGGTCTTCTGCATTGCAGGCAGATTCTTTACCAACTGAGCTATGAGGGAAGCCCCTGCTATTTGTTACTCTCCCACAAATTTGTTTTAAAATTGGTGTATTTAGACCACTGACATTTAATTATTGCTATGGAAAGGCTTATGTATGTAATTTCATTTTTTGTGTTTTCTTTTAAAATGATACATAATTGATATATGACACTGTACTAGTTTAGGTGTACACATAATGACTTTTATTATGATATATCATAAATATATATGTGTAAATTATATAATAAGATTAGTTAATATCCATCACCATACACAGTTATAGTTCTTTTTCCTGTGATGAGAACTTTTGTATTTACTCTTGTAGCAACTTTTGAATACACAATACAGTACTGTTAAGTGTAGTCACCATGATGTATATTACTTTACAGGACATTATCTTACAACCAGAACTTTGTACCTTTTCAGCAACTTCATTCATTTCATCCAGCCTCTGCCTCTAGTAACTATAGATCTGCTTTCTGTATCCATGGGTTTTTCTTAGACTCCACGTATAGTAAGATCATACAGTGTTTGTATTTCTCTGACTTATTTCACTTAGCATAATACTCTCAAAATCTTTCCATGTTATCACAAATGGCAAGATTTCCATTTTCATTTAATGGCTTAACAACATTACATTGTGCGTGCATGCACATACCTGTATACCTACCATGTCTTGGCTATTGCAAATAATGCTTCAGTGAACGTGAACGTGCAGATATCATTTTGAGTGTCTTTGTTTCCTTCAAATAAAAGACCTAGAAGTGGAATTAGTTGATCATATGGTAGTTCCATTTTTAATTTTTTGAGGAATTTCATACTGTTTTCCATAGTGGCTGTACTGGTTTACACTCACACCAAAGATTAAAGGTCCCTTTCCCCATATCCTCACAAACACATGTTATTTCTTTTTAAGAACAGTCATTTCACAGGTGTTAAGTGCTATCTCATTGTTTTTTGATTTGCATTTCCTTAATTATGAGCATCTTTTCATGTACCTTTTGTCAGTCTGTATGTTTTCTTTGGAAAAATGTCTATTCAGATCCTCTGCCCACTTTAAACTGGACTGTTCATTTTTTTTCTGTTTAGTTGTGTGAGTTTTTTATATAGATTTTGGATATTCACCCCTTATCAGAAATATGATTTGAAAATATTTTCTCTCACTCTGTAGGTTGCATTTTTATTTTGTTGATGGTCCCAGTTAGCTTGCTTTAGTCCCACTTACTTATTTTTACTTTTGATGTCAAATCCAAAATATCATTGTCAAGACTGATGTCAAGGAGCTTTCCTATGTTTTCTTCTATGAGTTTCATAACTTCACATTTTATTTTCAAGTCTTTGATGCATCTTGAATTAATTTTTTGTATGCTGTATATAAGAGAGTGGTTCAGTAATTCTTTTGCACATAGCTGTACAGTTTTACAATCCTAATGCCGTTTATTAAAGAGTCTGTTCTATCCTCATTGAGTATTCTTGGCTCCTTTGTTGTAAATTAGTTGACCATATTTGCATGGATTTATTTCTGGGCCCTCCATTCTGTTTTATGGGTCTCTGTGTCTATTTTAATGCCTGTACCACACTGTGTTTTGATCACTACAGTAATGAGGAAGCTTGATGTTACAGCTTTGTTGTTCTTCCCCATGACTGTTTTGGCTGTTTTGGGTCTTTTGTATTTCCGTACAAATTAAGATTGTTGGTTGGTTTCTGTGAAAAATGGCATTGGAATTTTGATGGGGATTGCATTGAATCTGTAGGTTGCTTTTGGTAGTATGGAAATTTGAACAATATTCTTCCAATCCATGAACACGATGTTATCTTTCCACTTACTGTGTCTTCTTCAATTTCTTTTCAATTTTGTAGTTTTCAGTGTTCAAGTCATTCACTTTATTGGCTAAATTTATTCCTATTCTTTCTGGTGCAATTGAAAATAGGATTGTTCTCTTAATTTTTCTTTCTGATAGCTCAATATTAGTGTATAGAAATGCAACAGATTTTTGAAAACTGATTTTGTATCCTGAGAGTGTACTAAATTTGTTTAATAGTTCTTTGCGGGGAGTCTTTGGGGTTTTCTGTATATATTATCTGCAAATAGTGACAGCTTTTCTTCTTCCTTTTTGACTTAAATGTCTTTTATTTCTTTTTCTTCCTTAATTGCTCTTGTTAAAGCAGCTAATACTTTATTGATTCAAAGTAGCAAGGGTGGGTGTCCTTGTCTTGTTACTCATCTAAGAGGAAAAGTGTTAAACTTCCCACTAAGTGTTGAGTATGATATAAGTTATGGGTTTGTCATATTTGGAATCAATAGCAGAAAAAAAATGAGGTGGAAGTGAATAAGTGAACTGGAAACTCCAGAAAGTGGTCATAGAGGGAACCTACCTCAAAATAATAGAGCCCATATTTGACAAACCCACAGTAACATCATTCTCAATATTGGAAAACTAAAAGCATTTCCTCTAAGATCAGGAACAATATAAGGATGTCCATGCTTGCCCCTTTGATTCAACATAGTTTTGGAAGTCCTAGTCATGGTAATCAGAGAAGAAAAAGAATCCAAATGGGAAGAGAAGAAGTAAAATTGTCACTGTTTGTAGCTGAAATGATACTTTATATAGAAAACCCTAAAGATGTTACCAGAAAACTACTAGAGCATATCAGTGAACTTGGTAAAGTTGCAGGTTACAAAATGAACACCCAGAAATCTATTGCATTTCTATACACTAGCAATGAAAGATTCAGAAGAGAAATTAAGGAAATAATCCCATTTGCCAACACATCAAAAAAGAATTAAATCCCTAGGAATAAAACTACCTAGGGAGACAAAAGAACTGTACTGTGAAAAACTATAAGACATTGATGAAAGAAATCGAAGATGATACTAACAGATAGAGAGATAAACCATGTTATTAGATTAGAAGAATCAATATTGTCAAAATGATTATACTTCCCAAGGCAATCTAAAGATTCAGTGCAATCACTATCAAATTACCAATGGCATTTTTCACAGAACTAGAACAAAGAATTTTGACAGAAAAGACCCAAACAGCCAAAAAAATCCTGAGAAAGAAAAACAGAGCTGGAGGAATCAGGCTTCCTGGCATCAGACAAAGCTATGGTCATCGAAAGAGTATGGTACTGGCACAAAAATATATAGTAGATCAATGGAACAGGAGAGAAAGCCCAGAAATAAACCTATGAACCTGTGCCTGTGGTCAACTAGTGTACAACAGAGAAGACTGTACAATGGAGGAAAGATAGTCTCTACAACAAACAGTGATGGGAAAACTGGGCAGCTAAATGTAAAAGGATGAAATGAGAATTTTGTGTATGCACCATACATAAAAAAACTCAAAATGGATCAAAGGCCTAAATGTGGGGCCAGAAAGTATACAACTCTTAGAGGAAAACATAGAACACTGTTTGACATAAATTGCTGCAATATCTTTTTGAATCCACCTCCTAGACCAATGAAAATAAAAACAAAGATAAATGGTAATTATCTTTGTAATTATCAAAAACAAAGATGTAATTAAGAGCTTTGCACAGCAAAGGAAACCATCAATAAAATGCAAAGACAACTCACAGCATGGGAGAAAATATTTGCAAATGAAGTGACCAACAAGGGATAAATCTCCAAAATATACAAATAGCTCATGCAGCTAGCTGTATGTCAAAAAAAGAAAAAGGGGAAAAAAAACCCAATCAAAATATGGGCAAAAGATCTAAATAGACATTTTTCCAAAGAAATGGCCAAAAACTACATGAAAAGATGCTCAACATCACTAATTATTAGAGAAGTGCATATCTGAATTGCAATGAGGTATCACCACCTCATACTGGTTAGAATGGCCAGCATGAAAAAGTCTAGAAACAAATGCTGAAGAGGGTGTGTAGAAAACTGAACCCACCTACACTGTTAGTGGGAATGTAAATTGGTACAACCACTATGGAGGTTCCCTAAAAAACTAAACAATAGAACTACCATATGATCCAAGAATCCCATTTCTGGGCATACATATATCCAGAGAAAACTATAATTTGAAAAGATACATGCACCCCAGTGTTCACTGAAGCACTGCTTACAACAGCCAAGGCATGAAGCACTCTTAAATGTCCACAGGCAGAGAAATGGATAAGGAAGAATTAGTAAAAATATCAATGTAATACTACTCAGCCATAAAAAAAATGAAATAATGTCATTTGCAGGGACAAAGATGGACCTAGAAATTGTTACACAAAGTGAAGTCAGAGATAGACACATATCATATTATCACTCATATGTAGAATTTAATTAAAAAAAATGATGTAAATGAGCTGATTTACAAAAAAAAAAAAAAAGGAAAATCAGACTCATACAGATTTCAAAAACAAACTTATGGCTACCAAAGGAAAAAGTTGTGGGGAGGGATAAACTAGGATCTTGGGAAACAGATAACCAGGATCTACTGTATAGCATGTGGAACTGTACTTAATATTCTAATAACCTATATGGGAAAAGAATCTGAAAAAACGGAATATATGTATAACTGAATCACTTTGCTGTATACCTGAAATTAACACAATATTGTAAGTACACTAATATCCAATAAAATTCAAGATTTACTTGAAAGATAAGACAATATTAAGTAGGGTGGAAGAATATGCAGCACACCAGAATACCATCTGAGAAGAAATAAAAATCTGGATAAAATTTTTTTAATTTTATCTTTTTCACTTCCCACAAACTGTATCATACACAATACATACAACATTATTATATGTGTCTTTATATATGTATGTATGTACACACACACATGTAGGTACAGAGGAAGGTATACAGGCTGAATTTTACTAAAATTACAACCCAGCATCAATTTAGCACAATTACTGATTGGATTAAAGTTGTCATCCCTCATTCTTCTTGCCCAGCACAGGAAAAGGAAAATCTTCTCTGGAGGAATATAACACCATTGATACGTGTATAATTTTTTGAATTCAATAATTAGAATTCAGTAAAAATAACTGGCAACGCTAACAGATAATATCATACCAATGAAAAACAAGAGAATAGGTAGAAGATAAAAACCAGTTTACAGGTCATCCAGGTACAGGCCATTGGTAGACAAGGACCACTATAATTTGGTTATTAGTTTTGTTTTATTGTTGTTGGTTTGTAGTCTCTCTTACGTAACCTCAGGAGCCACTCTTTTCTTTCTTTCTTAATGGTGCTTCTGTTCCATGTATCTGCTCCAGTCTCCTTTTTAAAAAGAAATCGGTGCATATAAGACAAATACACAAAAATTTATTTATGAAAGCATACAGAAAATGAAACTCAAAATATACTACTTATAATAGCATAAATATCCTAAATATTTAGGAATTAAGAATTTCTGCATTGAAAATTATGAAATATTCATAAAAAGTAAAGACTTAAATAAATGGAAAGATATATGGAAGATTGAATGTTATACAGATGTCAGTTCCTTTTAAATCGATTTTACAGATTGAATGCAGACCCAATTAAAGTCCTAACAGAGCTTTCTGTGTTGATAGTTGTTTGTAAAATGGAAATGAAAGTGCATAGGGCCAAGAATAAAACAAAAACAAACCGAAAGACTCACATAACTAGAAACCCAAACCTTTTATAAGTCTATAGTAATTGAAACAATGATGGTAGATATAGTGCAATTACCTCATTTAAAACAAAAGTGACACTGCAGAGCAATAGAGAGAGGATAATCTTTTAAGGAATTGGTGCTGGTTCTTGTGGATACCCATGTGGTTAAAACACACATTTTTAAAACCCTTCCCCACAATGTATACAAAAATAAATTTTATATGGATTATAGATCGAAGTATAAAAGGTAAGACAAAGATCTTAAAACATAATGTATCTCTTCAATACCTTGGAGTATTACAGACTTTTTTAAACAGGGCACAAAATCTAATCAACATAATGAGAAAAAGTGAGAAACTGCAGTACATTACTACTAAAAACTTCTGCTCTTCAAAATATAATATTAGAAAAGCAAAAAAGGGAACTCAAGAGTAGTAGAAAATATTTGCAGTTAAATATCAGGATTATATAAAGAACTGAAAAAACATGAGAATAAGAATAATGCAGTGGAACAGTGATCACTTGAAAGGCACTTTACAAAACATACTCAAACTGCCAAAAACATATAACTAGATGCTCAGTTTCAGAAGTCATCAAAGAAATACAAACTACATCTATAATAGCAGTATATACCCTTCAGATTGAGTTAAGATGATGGCGAGGGCTAACAACTGTTGGCAAAGATGAGACTAAATTGTAGTTTTCATGTACTGATGGCAAAAATATAAATTGTTTCAGCTACTATGAAGAAATCTTTGGAGGTATCTATTGAAGTTGAATATATATAGAAATGGATAGGTATATTCACAAAGAATATAAGAGCCCCAAACTGGAAACAACTGAAATACCCATCAGTGACAAAATGAATAAATACATTGTGTTATATATTGCTATATACAATGGAATAATATACATAATATGGGTGCATTTCACAAAAGTAATGTTAAGTGAAATAAGTCAGACCCCAACCCTGCCCCAAAAGACCCTACTGCTGCTGCTGCTAAGTCGCTTCAGTCATGTCTGACTCTGTGCGACTCCATGGACTGCAGCCTACCAGGCTCCTCCATCCATGGGATTTTCCAGGCAAGAGTACTGGAGTGGGGTGCCATTGCCTTCTCCAAAAGACCCTACTAGTCATCAACATACATTACTAAAGTACATACATTTAGGAGTGAACCTATTAATATTTCTAGAGAAGGACAGGTGATTTTCATACAAGATCAGTTAAAACTGACACGTAGTATTAGAAGTCAGAAATGTTTATCCTTTGGAGGTTTGAGAAGGTGGGGCAAGGGAGACTTGTTAGGGTGTTGTGAAGTTCAGTTTCATTATCTGGCTATTATATGGGTATGTTTACTGAGTCGAACACTTACAGTATATACATTATATGACATATAAAGTATGTCATACTTTACCATTTACTAATGTACACAGTTGTTTTCCTATGACAGAAACAAAATTCAGCCCTTTAAAAGCAAGCCTTGTGATCTAACCATGTTCTTTGTTGAAATCCCACACTTTGGGACAGGAATTCGTAATGAAAGCTAAATAATTGCAAAGGCTTCAGACAAAAAGGAAAAGTAGGTGATGGAAACATTATCATTGAATTTTTAGTCAACAAATAGATATATAAACTCTAAACAAACAGATATGTCTGCCGGTAGGCACTCCTAATTTTAAAGGAAACAAGAGATTCCTCCCCAACCCGAATTGACAGGGCACATTACCCTAATTCACTTTCCTCTGAGTAAAAGACTTTCCTCAACATTTAAGCAGTTGAACTCAATTCTTTTTGATAGATAACAGAGTTAAAAAAAAAAAGACTATACTAAACTCTACAGATCTTTAAGTACTATTTATTTAGGCCCTTTTAAAAGGTGCTGTTTTTCCAACTTCTTGCAGTTCCTGACCTGAGTCATCTCTGTGATATGTCATACCCTGTCACATCTAGTTACTTTACACTGAATAAAGAGAAGAAAGGTTATAAACAGCGTGCATACCACCTGACATAAAACATTTGCCAGCTATTTCTTCTGCTTAAATGAATACATTCCAAATATCTAGACTATTAGCTTGAAAAAGTATAAATTTTATAAAAAATGATGAAACAGCCATCTTTACTTATTATAGTACGTCTAGTTATGAGTACACCTACTTCTAGATAAGGAATGAGTTTTACTAGAAACAACATGCTTCTCTTTTACATTTTGTCTTCGCTTTTGACCGTGCAATATGTATGTATATGTACAAACTTGTTTTACTTCCTTCTCAGAGGCAGTCTTACTAGGAACATAGTAACTAACTAATTGTGGAATTTAGCCAGAAAATAAAAAAGAACAAATTGAATTTTAACAGAAAATTTGCCCCAGAAGTACTTATCGTGCTTAGGTTAACATACCATTTGTTATGAAAAAGTGTTAAGATATAAATACTTGGGTTTCTGATTATTAAGGCAATGTGAAATGAGAAGTCCATAAGAAAAAAGTTTTTTGACTTAAGAAATCACTCCTCACCCACACTTCATGGCTTCTGTTAATGTAAATTATTTGGCTACACTGTAAGCAAATTTACTGTAATAATGCTTAGTCTTCTATCTTATATTTTGTTATTATAAATACAACTTTAAATCAAAACACTCAACAAACAAGTCAGTTTCCTTTAACTTTGGAGAAATTGCTGATGTTTACCACTGAATAGGTGAAGGAACTGTTTAGAGCTCAAAGTCTAAGGTAGAGAAATTCAGTTCCATAGTAGTACTATAATCTGCCAGCTCATTGCTCAAAGTTATTACAGAGATTGTATGACACACTGATCAAAGCTACTTTCCTGCATTATGCTATGAAAATGGTGTAAGTACTCACTTTTGGCATTGTTAGGATAATTCGGTAAACAAAGATGACAAAATAAACCTATCTTTTTTTTTTAAATGACAGCCTCCCACTCCACAAAAGACAAAACAACTCAAAAAATAAGTAACATTAGGCAGTAAGAAATATATGGGAAGTTACAGTGGACTAGCAATTCAGAAGCAGAATGACAGAGTGGTTCAGAGTATAAGATTTGGAGTCAAACAGGAATGGTTTTAAATTCTGCTTCTGTCACTTTGAGTCTCCGTCCTTACTTATAAATGGGAAAACTAATACTTAACTCTTAACAGTTGTTTGGTTGTTATAAATATGAAACATGATGGTAATTGCCAAGCATAGCACTATGCTGGGCAAGTAACGTGTGCTAGTCGATAGTAATTTTTGTTTTTGATGCAGATCAGTTCTTTTATTCTCCTACTTTGATAATAGTTCATTTCTGGACTCAGCACAGTAGAGAAGAACACATGCTTTGAGAAAGAAGAACTTATATGTAACAATCTTTGTGCATCATACTTTCTTCATCTGTAAATTGATATGTTATAAGATTACTGTGACCATTAAATGAGAGAATGTGTGTTCAACATATTCACCAGCTAAAAGTATGCACTTGATAAACAGTGGCTAAAATCATAAGACCTGAATTCTGGCTCTAGTTGTTGCATTGATCACTATGTAATATGTATGCAAGGCACTCAGCCTCTCTGAATTTCATTCAAAAAATTGGCAAAACAGCTGTCTTATGTATCTTTTAGGGTTGCTAAGGTAATAAAATGATGCAGGTAAGCACTTAGAAAACTGGAAGGTGCATAAAAATGGCTGGTGTTATTATGGTTCTGATGGCAGTTTAAAGTACCATAAAAATGGGATTTAAAAATCTTTTTCATATAATCAAGAAAGCTGTACTTGTTTCACAGACAGTACACAAGTGATGAATGTTACAAAAGGACTTTTTCTGTGTTGCTGCTGCTGCTGCTGCTAAGTCGCTTCAGTCGTGTCCGACTCTCTGAGACCCCATAGACGGCAGCCCACCAGGCTCCCCCGTCCCTGGGATTCTCCAGGCAAGAACACTGGAGTGGGTTGCCATTTCCTTCTCCAATGCATGAAAGTGAAAAGTGAAAGTGAAGTGTCTGACTCTCCGCGACCCCATGGACTGCAGCCTACCAGGCTCTTCCGTCCATGGGATTTTCCAGGCAAGAGAACTGGAGTGGGGTGCCATTGCCTTATATAGAAAGGCCTTCTTTGACCTCAGGAATTCACTAACAGGAACAATACATTATTATAAGATTAATTATAATGAATCTTGTAGAGTCCTTTAAAGAAATTCTATAAATGCTTAGCAGTTTTAGCTACTAACATCTAACAAGGTTAAGCTCTTCTTAAAAATGAGCTACTGTTTGATGAGTTGGTTTTAAAATAACCTGACATGCCACAAATGGCAGCTGCTCTATCATGTGACTGATTTAATGATTATAGCAATCATTAGAATGTCTATGATTAAATAGTTGAATTGCTTATTCCTCTAAGATTATTGTTGTCTCAGAAAACTAAAGCACTAAAGAGTTAAATAAATCATTTGATTCCACACATCACACTGGCAGTTAAGGCTCAAGGGTCTGCAAGACTTTTGAGGTGCTGATGCTTTATAGTTGTACTGTCCAGTATGGGAACTACTCCTATGGGTGGCTATTGAACTCTTGAAACATGGCTAGTATGACTGAGGAACTAGTTTTTAAATTTCATCTATTTAAAAATTTTAAATTTAAAAACTGATTCTCAGTAATTGTAAAAACTTTTAAGAATGTGTGGACCAACTTGGGTACCTGAAATTACTTCTTCACCTGAAAACTATGAACTCTAAATACAGATAAAGTATTTCTGATGAAAATTTAACATGTAATTTCAGAAGTACTTTAACATGTAGAAAATTTAAGGTTAATAAGTATGTGGCTTGCATTATATTTCTATTAAACAACATTGCTATATAGGTTCAAAGACAAGCAATAAATTACCTATTACATGGACCTTACTCTCTCTCATATTCATCTGGAGAAGAATTCATGAAAGTTAAAAATTCAGTTCTGGGAGTTGTACAATTAGGAACAATTACAGGTCTTGTCTTTGATATGTGGACACTTGGCTGTCAGGAACCATAACCTGGGATTACCTCAGTCATGTGCTATTAAATGACTAACAACCAGCTCTTCAAAAACCAAATCCAACAAAAGCCCCCAAACCAACAATTTTCTTGATTTCTGTGGTGTAAAATATTTCTACCATAGACAGTTTTGAGTTACCAACATCATGTCCTTGAACTTGGAACTGGGAGGAGATAGCCTTAATTGGCAAGGCCATTGGAGTTAGTCATAGTGAGTGAGTTAAAGTCGCTCAGTTGTGTCTGACTCTTTTCAACCCCATGGACTGTACAGTCCATGTAATTCTCCAGGCCAGAATACTGGAGTGGGTAGCATTCCCTTTTCCAGGGGATCTTCCCAATCTAGGGATCAAACCCAGGTCTCCTGCATTGCAGGCAGATTCTTTACCAGCTGAGTGTCAAGGGAAGCGTTAGTCACAGTGCATCACTGGAATACTTTACAAGTTCCTGACATCTGTGTTTCTTGAGAGGTGTGTATGTCTGTGGTGGGGGCTGAAGTAGATCAGCTTTAAATGGAATGCTGCTACCTCACAGCAAATTGTAGGATGATCAGACCTGGGCATGAGGGGCATTTTATTTTCTTTATGTCACTAGAAAAACCCTGATTCTTCTCTTACTCCCCTTGAGAATATAGATTTATGGTTATATGAAGCCATTTTGTAAGCTATAAAGATAGTTTAAAATAGCTAAAGATACTACCTCATTTTGATAAGGAAGATGCATGATTTTAACTCAAACTTTACAGACTGACAATATAACGTATTTTTTGTGTGCAAAGAGACATCTTGGGGACATGGTAAAAATATAGGAAGAATTGATATAAATTCTGAATGGAGAACTTAATACATATAAAATATCTGTAAGAAGTCCAAATTCAGCTTTAAAGTTCAATAATTTTATGACTTTTGTTGGCAAATATATGTGAAATCATTCTATTTATTTAGAAATTATTCTTTCTTTATTAGTTCCTTTGCTTGGACATCCTGATATTACATCTTCTGCTCGAGTAAATTTCAGCATAAAGTAAGTCTTTTAAAGGCAGTATTTAAGAGGATTTAATTCAAAAGCATTTTTGAAGAAAGCAGTTCACCTCTAAGAGAATAATCAAATTTATTTGTACCACTAGGTGTGCTGTGCTTAGTCACTCAGTCATGTCCGACTCTTTGCAACCCCATGGAGTGTAGCCTGCCAGGCTCCTCTATCCATGGGGATTCTCAAGGCAAGAATACTGGAGTGGATCGCCATGCCCTTCTCCGGGAGGTCTTCCCAACCCAGGAGTTGAAGCCAGGTCTCATGCATTGCAGGAGGATTCTTTACCACCTATGCACAAATGATTTTTTTCCCCCATAGTTGTATATTGTATATAGCATTTTAATTAGGGTTCTGTTTAATTATATGTGCTCATATGCACAGAATTTTAGTGCTGAAAAGACTCTTCTAGTTATATCTTATTTTATAGATGAGCAAACTGAGATCCCCAAAAGTGACTTGTCAGATGATTAGTCTTGACTAGTTTTGCCAAAGTAGGACTCAGCTTTCTTGACTACCACCGTAGTATTCTTCTTAAAGTTTGTAGCATAAAAACTGCCTGAATCTGTCTGTCTACAATTGGGGACTATTGATACGAGGTATTTTTGCTGTACTCCATACTAGCCAAGTTAGCACATATTCTTTTTACTCTTAACTCCATGGTTTAATTAGTTACTTTTACTATAACATATCAATTCTCTGGCAAAATTCTTCATTATTTACTTGCAAAAATTTATTTGGGAACAATTCTATCCTGGATCAGCACGGTTAACTAGTCTAATTAATAAGTAAGTCAGAGAAGGTTTGAGACATTGCAAAGGAGAAAAAGTTGGGTTAAAGCCCAAATTGTTTAGTGTTTACACCTAAGATTATTGTTATCGCTTGCTAAGTTACTGTCCATTTATGAGTAGGAGAATTCTGAAAAGAAGACATCTTGTTTCATAGTATTGTGATTTAGTATATTAGAATTTAAAAATGTTAAATATTTAAATGATAGTAAGGTATAACCTGAAAATCCACATCTAACAGAAAAAATATATGTAAGGTAATTAAAAATTGGTGTTAAATATGTCACATTCTATGATTGACATTATGTCACCACAGAAAGTAAAGGTTGGATAATCATGCTTTCTTAGGAATTTTACTGAAAACTTTTATGTCTCTTTTAAGTTACACATGTAATACAGTCTTGTATAGATCTCTGCAGCTAAGCAAAGAAGACAGTCTTTGATGTGCTTACAATTCTGATGGGTTTAGGGCTGCATTTTAGGCAAAGATGCCTAGAGGTAGGAAGGTATAGATCAAAACTGACATCATGACACAATAAATAGACAATAGGTTAAGTGAAGCCAAAAGTGGATTGGCCTGAATGTATCACCTTAATCAAACAAAAAATATAGCCTCAAAACTACAACGTAGGTAAACAGTTAACCACAATTTCAAATTGTAGAAAGAAAAACTTTTGTAGCTTAATTGTAGAATAATTTTATATTAATAATGAGATTTTAAGTATAAAAGAATCTTTCATGTTTTATCATCTATAATTTTATACACTTTTACAATGGTACTGTGATTTTATAGTAAAACCAGTAAGGCATTTAGGAAGAAGATAACATTAAAAATGAGGCTTTTGAATGTTTTTTAATGACATGGGAATGTAGGCACAACATACCACTGGGTAACAAAAAGGAATATAAATAAATGAGTTTTGTTAAACATATGCATAAGAAAAAAAAATAAGTTGACTAATATTATCAGTTATCTCTGGGTGATAATAAAATGAGTAATTTTTTTAGCCATCCCATGTGGCATGCTGGACCTTAGTTCCCCAACCAGGGACCAGATCTGTGCCCTCTGTAGGAAAGCATGGAGTCTTAACCACTGGACTGCCAGGGAAGTCCTTGATATTCTTTAAAGCTCAAAATTATGCACAAATAACCTTTCATATCAGAATTTAAAAATATATTTTAGAAGGAAATGGCAGAGCTTCAGCTTTGGAAATTATAAAGCTTCAGCCTTTTATAGTATAGTATCTGAAAGATCATATATGATGAGTGTATTTGGAAATATAATACATTTGGAAGAATTTCTTTATAGACAGCCATATTATGTGTAGCTGGGAATGATTTCTGAAATAGGTTTTTAAATAATTTTATTGCTGTGCATATGAGGATCATATAAAAGAGGTTGTTCTCCCATTTTGCTTTTCTTCTTCTAAATACTATTCTTCAAAACTCAGTGTAACAGATGAACAGGTAGCTTTACCCTCAACTGGCGACTGCTTTTAGCTGTGTTTCTTTTTGCTGCCTATATGGTCATCTCAATTACCATAGTTTGCAGATTTTCTTACAGTTAGGTGTAGCTTTGTGACCAGGATTTCTCCAATGGGATATGTGTAGAAGTGGTGGTGTGTAACAACTCCTGGGGTTGTACCCTAAACAAGAAAAGAATGTGCCTGCCTTCTTTTTTCTCCCTTCTTCTGTAGGCAGGACTGAAAATCTTAAAGCACATAGACAAAATACCCTAGATATAACAAAGCAACATGATAGAAAGAGCCTAGTAATCTGATACCTGCCTGCTTTACCAGTTCTGACAGCCTCCCAATATTGTTACATGAGAAAATAAAACTCTTTCTTAAATCATTGTGGTCTCTTGTGGAGCAGCCTGGAGTGTTATATACTTAACATTGTAGCACCATTATACTACAACTAGGGCACTAACAATGAAGCTTATGTTACCCTGGCCACTTTGATTCAATATTTTATTGGAGGTCCTAGCTACAGAAATTAAGCAAGAAAAAGAAGTAAAAGGCATTCAGTTTAGAAAAGAAGAAGTAAAACAGTCTTATTTTGCAGATGACATATGTAGAAAACTAAAAGAAAAGAAAGTGAAGTGGCTCAGTCATATCTGACGCTTAGTGACCCCATGGAATGTAGGCTAACATGCTCCTCCGTCCATGGGATTTTCCAGGCCAGAGTACTGGAGTGGGTTGCCATTTCCTTCTCCAGAGGATCTTCCCAACCCAGGGATTGAACCTGGGTCTCCCACATTGTAGGCAGATGCTTTACCATCTAATAAGCCACCAGGGAAGTCCAAAACTAAAGATGCAGAAAACCAAAGATGCCACCTAAAAAATTGTTGGAACTAATAAAAGAATGCAGTAAAGTTAGAGAATACAAAATCAGTACACAAAAACCGGCTGAGTTTCTATATACTAGTAATAGATGATGATTGATAGAGAAATTAAGAATGCAGTCTCATTTATAATTGCATAAAAGCAGAATAAATTTAACCACAGAAATTAAAGATCTATACACTGAAAACAATAAGTCTTTGAAAGAAATTGAAAATGACAGAAATGGAAAGATAGACCATATTCATGAATTAGAAGAATTAAACTGTTAAAATAATGATCCTACTCAACACTATCTGTAGATTCAGTGCAACCCCAATAAAAAATTGCAGTGGAAAAACAATCCTTAAATTTGTGTGGAACCACAAAAATGCCTGGACAGACAAATCCAGATAAAGAACAAAGCTGGAGAAAACACACTTCCTGATTTCAAACTATACTATAAAGCTGTAATAATCAAAACAGTACAGTTCTGGGATAAAAACAGATAAAATATAGATCAATGGAACAGAACAGATAGAAATACACACACACATATGTATCAACTAATATTTGACAAGGGAGTTAACACTCAGTGGGGACAAGATAGTCTCTCTTCAATAAATTGTAGTGGGAAAACTGGATAAATACATGCATAAAAGTGAAATTGCACCCATATCTTACACCATTCACAAAAACTGACTCAAAAACTAAAGAACTGAAACCATAAAGTTCCTAGAAGGAAACATAGGGAAAAGCTCCATGACCTTGGTCTTGGCAATTTTTTTTTTTTTGAAGCATCAGCAAAAGCAAGTGACAATGACAAAAATAAGTGGGACTATATCAAAATGTAAAAGCTTCTATGTGGCAAAAGAAACAGTTTAAAACAACTGAAAATACTGGCAGAAGACCTGAATAGACATTTTTCTGAAACAAACATATAGATGGCCAACATGCTTATGAAAAGGTGCTCAATACCACTTCTAACCAGGGAATATGGAATATGGAAAGCAAACCCACAGTGAGTTATCATTTCTCACCTTTTAGAATGGCTGTCATCAACAAGAATAGAGATAATGTGTTGATAATGACATGAGAAAAAGGAACCCTTGTGCACTGTTGGTGAGAATGTACACTGGCACAACCAATACTGTATTTTTTTTTTTTTGAGAAAAACAGTATGGAAGTTAACAAATTAACAATAGAACTAACATACAATCCAGAAATCCTAATCTGGATATACAAAGGCAATTACAGAAATATTGAAAAGATGTCTGCACTCCCATGCTTACTGCAATGTTATTCACATAAACCAAGACATGGAAACAACTTAAATGTCCCTCGATGGATGACCTGGTAAAGAAGAGGTTGTGTGTTTGTTTAAATTACACACAATGGAATATTATTCAACCACGAGAAAAAGGAAATCCTGCCATTTGTGCCCACTTGGATGGATCACAAAAGCAATATAAGTAAGACAGAGCAAGTCCATATTACTTACATGTGGATCTTAAGCTCATCTGATAGAAACAAAATTACTGATGGTTACTAGGGAGTAAGGGGTAGCGGGATTGGGGAGATATTGGTCAAAGGGTGCATATTTCCAGTTATAAGATGAATAAGTTCTGGGGATCTAATGTACAACATTGTGATTATGGTTAATAGTGCTGTACTGGTTTATTAAAAATCACTAAGAGTTTAAATATTCCTCACAACAAAAACAAAATGGTGATTATGTGATGTGATGGAGGTGATAGCCAACACAATGATAGTAATCACAGTGCCATATATAAGTATCAAAAATGCATCGTGCATCTTAATTTACACAATATTAATGTCAATTGTATCTCATTAAAATTGAAAATCATTAAAAAGAATATCACAGAAAATAAGATCAGAGGAATATATATTAATAAAAGATGTGCAGGACAATTATAAGAAATTGACAAACATCACTGAAGAAGGTTAAAGGCCTGACAAAAGGAGAGAGGTGCCACATTCATGACAGGAATATTCATTATAAGGATGACAATATTAGCTTAATGCAGTTTCACTTGAAATACCTGTGAAGTTTTCATGAGACTTGACAAGCTAATTCTCAGTGAAGTTCATATGGTAAGGAATAGCGCATGAACAGCTAAGGAAATTTTGAAGAAAAGGTAGGGGAAGATGTCCTATTAGGTAACAGTTTTGTGAAGAAAAACAGTCTGGACTGGTACAGTGATATACAAAATCTCTATGTTTCAGAGACTTTTCCCCTGGAAAACCATCTGATCACTGACTTGTTTTTCATTTTCTCCTTTTCCTGTTTTAATTTTGTATTGTAACTCTTTATGCATTCACGTATTCATTCATTCAACAAATACTGAGTTACTTATTGTGTGAAGGTCTACACCATGTGCTATGAATTCAATTTAGTCTGTATTTATTAAGTCCAACATCTGGATTTCCTCAGAGTCAGTTTCTTTTTATTTATTTATTATTGTTTACAGGTCATACTTTGTTTCATTAAATGTCATAAGTTTTGTTCAAAACTATGTTAAGTGAGGAGGGTAGGGGGGAATCAAGATGGCAGAGGAGTAGGATGTGGAGCTCATCATCTCCCACAAATACATTAAAAATACATCTACAAGTGGATCTATTTGCACAGAACATCTACTGAATGCTAGCAGAAGATGTCAGACTTCTGAAAGGCAAAGAAAACCTCCACGCAACTGGGTAGGACAAAAGAAAAAGAGAAAGGAATCAGGACAGGACCTGTGCAGGGATGGGGCTGTGAAGGAGGAAAGATTCCTGTACCCTGAGAATTCTCCTCACTGGTGGGGAGATCAGCCTGGATGGAAGAGTAGCTTTGAGAGTCCAGCAACCAGTTTGCCGTAGGCAAAACAGAGAGTGACATGCACAGACAATACTGATGCCCTTTGTTCTCCTGTCTCAGATGCTAGGCCATCAGCATGGGTGAGGGCTTGGTTCTGAAGCTCAGGCTTCAGCGGTCAGACCTGGGATTAGATTGGCTGTGCAGACATAGGCTGAAGAGGCTGGAGTGTGGCAACAGAGGGTCAACTCAGAAAAACTGGGACTCACCAGAGAGGCAAGGAGCCATTATTTGGGGGCATGTTAAGAAAGGGGTGGGACCGCCATAGAAGCCTGTTTCTCTGCATGCACTCTCAGGCAACAGGACACCTCCTACATGAATTCCAGGGATGGTGTGAGCTACCATTTCCATCCTGGCTTCCATAGAAGGGTACAGGCCACCAACCCCACTAAGTCCTGCATCCAAGGGCCAATCACTGCCCCTAATGTCCCAGAAGTACACAGACCTTTGTTGTCACTACAAGACCTGCAGGAAGTCACCAACCACTGTCCTGAGAGTGCGCAAGCCACCGCTGCCACTATGAGACCTGCAGTAAGATGATAATTGCTGCCCCCATTGTCCTAGGCTCACCCCTCATGAAAACACCAAAATCACAACCAACTGGTAAACAACCATTGACAAAAGAGATTGGACCATACCAAAAAAGATATTTTATATCCAAAGACAAAGATGCCACAACTAGTAGGAGGAGCACTTCACTTCAGTCAAATCCCATATCCACCAGGTAGACGATCCATAAACTGGAAAATAATTATACTCCAGAGGTTCACCCATGGGAGTGAGAGTTGTGAACCCCATATAAGGCACCCCAGCCTGAGGATCTGGCATTGTGAGGAGGATCCCCTAGAGCATGTGGCTTTGAAGACCAGTGAGGCTTGAGTGCAGGAACTCCACAGGACTGGGGGAAACAGAGTTCACTCTTGAAAGGTGCACACAAGGTTTCATGCGCACTGGGAACCAGCACAAACCAGTGACTCCATAGGAGCCAGGGTTAAACCTATCTGCAGGTTTTAGCAAGTATCCTGGGGAAGTGGGGATCAGCTGTGGCTCACTGTGGGGGCAAGAACACTCGTGGCAGAGGCCCCAGGGAATACTGATTGGCATAAGGTCGCCATTTTGACACCAAAACCTGGCTACAACCAACAGCGTGCAAGCTCCAGTGTTGGGATGCCTGAGGCCAAACAACCAACAGGGTGGGAAAACAGCCCCACCCATCACCAGATGGGTTACCTAAAGTTTTACTGAGATCACAGCCACCTATAAACACACCACTTGACATGACCACCAGAGGGAGAAGATCCAGCTCCACCCAACAGTGGGCAGGCACTAGTCTTTCCTAATAGGAAGCCTGCACAAGCTCCTGGACCAACCTCAGCCACCAGACAGCAGACATCAGAAGCAATAGGAATTATGACCCTGTGGAAAGGAAATCACAAACACAGAAAGTTAGACAAAATTAGATGGTAGAGATGTATGGTCCAGCAAAGGACAAGATAAAAACCTAGAACAACAACTAATAGGCAATCTACCTGAAAAAGAACTGAGTAATGAAAGTAAACGATGTAAGATTTGGAAAAAGAATGGAAGCACAAACCAAGAAGATACAAGATAGGTTTAATGAATAGCTGGAAGACTTAGAAATGAACAACATATGGTAACTGAAATGAAAAATTAAGAGAGACTCAATAGCAGAATAAAGGAGGCAGAAGAAGGATAAGTGAGCTGGAAGATAGAGTGGTGGAAATCACTGCTGCAGAACAGAGTAAAGAAAAAGGAATGAAAAGAAATGACAGTCTCAGAGACTTACAGGATAATATTAAATGCACCAACATTTGCATTATAAGGGTTCCAGAAAGCGAAGAGAGAGAGAGGACCTGAGGAAATATTTGACAGTTATAGCCAAAAACTTCCCTAACATGGGAAAGGAAACACTCCCATCCAGGAAGTGCAGAGTCTCAGGCTGAATAACCCAAGGAGGATATTAATCAAACAAAGGCCAAGACATATTAATTAAACAAGGAAAAGACAATCAGAATATATTAAATGCAATGAAATACAAGCAACAAATAACATACAAGATAATACCCTTGAAGATATCAGATGATTTTTCAGCAGAAACTGCAGGCCAGAAGGGAGAGGCACAATATATATAAAGTGATAAAAGGGGAAAATCTACCCCTTTTAAGAATACCTTACCAAGCAAGGTTCTTGTTTAGATTTGATGGAGAAATGAAAGGCTTTATAGACAAGGAAAAGCTAAGAGAATTCAGCACCACCACCAAACCAGCCTTACAGTAAATGCTAAAGGAATTTCTCTAGGTGGAAAAGAAAAGGTCACACTTAGAAACAAGAAAAAATTATGAACGGAAAAGCTCAGAGGTAAAAGCAAATATACAGTAAAGATAAGAAAGTATCCACAGACACATGACAAAGCCTGCAATCACAAGGAGAGTACAAATGCAGAATATTGGAAACGCGATTGAAATTAAAATGCAACTTAAAACAATCTTTATACATATATATAGACTGGTAATATAGCACACTCCAAAATTCTACAACAGATACAGACACAATAAAGAAAAAGCAGTCCAAACACAACGCTAAAGACAGTCATCAAATCTCAAGAGGAGAGAACAAATCCAAACAACAAAATGGCAATAAGAACATACATATGACAATTACCTTAAATGTAAATGGATTAAATGCTCCAACCAAAAGACACAGACTGGCTGAATGGATACAAAAAAAAAAAAAAACCCCTCATATACATGTGTCTACAAGAGACCTACTTCAGATCTAGGGCTACATACAGGTAGAAAGTGGGGATTAAAAGAAATCACAGGTGGCAATACTCATATCAGACAAAAAGGCTTTAAAATAAAGACTGTTATGAGGGATAAGGAAAAACTACATAATGATTAAGAGATCAATTCAAGAAGAAAATATAAAAATTGTAAATATATATGTACCCAACATTGGGGTTCCCTGATGACTCAGCCAGTTAAGAATCTGCCTGCAATGCAAGAGATACAGGAGATGTGGGTTCAGTCCCTGGATTGGGAAGATTTGCTGGAGGTGGAAATGGCAACCTACTCTGGTATTGTTGCCTGGGAAATCCCACGGACAGAGGAGCCTGGTCGGTTACAGTCCATTGAGTCACAAAGAGTCGGACTGAGTTCAGTCATGTCCGAGTCTTTGAGACCCTATGGACAGACTGTATTCTTCCAGGCTCCTCTGTCCATGGGATTCTCCAGGCAACAATACCAAAAGGTGCCATTTCTTCCTCCAGGGGATCTTCCTGATCCAGGGATTGAACCTTCACCTCCAGCATTGGCAGGTGCATTCTTTATCACTGAGCCACCAGGGAAGCCCCTGGAGCACCTCAGCACATAAGACAAATGCTAACAGCCATGAAAGGGGAAATGAACAGTAACACAATAGTGGGGGATGTTAACACCCACTTACATCAATGCACAGCTCTTCTAGGCAGAAAATAAGTAAACACAGGCCTTAAATGACAGACCAGATGGACTTAATTGATATTCCTATGGGACACGGCAAAAGCACCTCTAAGGGGGGAGTTTAGAGCAATAAAATCCTACATCAGGAAAGAAGAAAAATCTGAAATAAAGAACCTAATCTTATACATAAAGCAACTAGAGAAGAACAAACAAAACCCAGAGTTCCTAGAAGAAAAGAAACCATAAAGATTGAAACAGAAGTAAATGCAATAGAGAACAGAACAATAGAAAAGATCAATGAAACTAAAAGCTGGTTTTCTGAAAGGATAAACAAAATTGATAAACCTTTAGCAAGACTGAAGAAAAAAAAAGGAAATGGCTCAAATCAATAAAATTAGCAAGGAAAAAGAAGGTACAGCTGACATTCCAGAAATGCAAAGGACCATAAGAGACTAAGCAATTATATACCAACAAAATGGACAGCCTAGACGAAATGGACACATTCTTAGAATGGTTAACCTTCCAAGACTGAACGAGGAAGAAATAGAAAATATGAACAGACCAATTACAAGTACTGAAATTGAAAACGTGATTAAAAATAAAACTGCTAACAAAAAGTCCAGGACCAGATTAATTCTATCAAACATTCAGAGAAGAGTTAACACCTATCCTTTAGAAAATAAAAAAATTGCAGATAGAACACTCCCAAACTCATTCTAGGCCACCATTACACTGATAACAAAACCAGACAGATAACACACAAAAAAGAAAATTTCAGACAAGTATCACTGATGAATGCAAA
Source organism: Okapia johnstoni (assembly GCA_024291935.2). Lineage (NCBI taxonomy): Eukaryota > Metazoa > Chordata > Mammalia > Artiodactyla > Giraffidae > Okapia > Okapia johnstoni. The sequence goes on along the minus strand of CM044306.1, from coordinate 77,632,162 downwards.
AGTCATCAACAGAACACTAGCAAACCAAATCCAATAAAAGGATCATACACCTTGATCAAGTGGGGTTTATCCCACGGATACAAGGATTCTTCACTATCTGCAAATCAATCAGTGTAATACACCACATTAAGAAATGAAGAATAAAAACCTTATGATTATCTCAATAGCCGCAGAAAAAAGCTTTTGACAAAATCCAACACGCATTTATGATAAAAACTCTATGGAAAGTGGGCATAGAGGGAACCTGCCTCAACAGTAAAGGCCATATATGACAAACTCATAGCTAAAATTCTCAACACTGAAAAGCTGAAAGCATTTCATCTAAGATCAAGATCAAGAGAAAGATGTTCATTCTCATTACTTTTATTCAGCATACTTTTGTACATCCTAACCATACAATCAGAAAAAAAAGAAAAGTAATTCAAATTGGTAAAGAAGTAAGACTGCCATTCTTTGCAGATGACATGATACTATACATTGAAAATCCTAAATGTGTTACCAGAAAACTACTAGAGGTTATAAGTGAGTAAGTTTCAGGATACAAAATTGATAAACAGAAATTTCGTTCATTTGGGATTAACATTATACAATACTATATATAAAATAATGAATAACTATGACCTACTGTATAGCTCAGGGAACTCAATATTTTATAAAAATCTATATGGGAAAATATCTGAAAGAGAATGGATATATGTATATGTCTAATTGAGTCACTTTAACACTGAATCACTGAAACTAATGTAACACTGTTAATCAACTATACTCCAATATAAAATTTTAACTTAATTAAAAAAAAAACACAAAATTTTGTTCAAAAACTATTTAAATAATATTTAAACATTATAAATATTCAATAAATATATAACTTAATAAAAACAGACATGGCTGATGAACATTCTTTTTTATATTTTAATTTTCTCAGTTTTCTAATACAAACAAATTTTTTTGAGTTGCAAATCCTGGCTATAACTAGTGGCTGTTATTTAAATAAATTATTTTGAGTCTTTAGGGAAAAAGAAAAGCTGTTAAATGTTCAATATACTTAGTTTTATCAGGGAATAAAAATCTTAGTTGCTGTTTTCTATAATGAAATTTTACTATCTCAGATAGCTTCTTCAAAATTCAATTGTTCATGATGATAAGCAGTTTACAAGGAATATTATCACACAAATTGTCTCTGATATTTATGCACTTGGCACATATTACTTTGTTAATATTATTAATACTACTGTTATCTTGAATTCATTCAGTCAACAGATAATCAGTGCCTATTAAGTGCCAAGCACTGTTGTGAAAAGAGAGGTCAATTACAACACCATTTCTCAACAAGCTTTGAGTCCAGTAGGGAGAAAGACCACTGTAAACAACAGCTAATAACTTAGTGTGATAGATTTTATGACAGAGTTAAGAATGGTATGGAACCAAAGAGGAGGAACTGATCCTTGATCTGTGTTTTGAAGGATAAGAGTTATACTAGAAGGGAAAATGGAGGTAAGCCAACAGAAAATGAATGGTATCTGACACGTGTATGTAGAGAAGATTGAAAAACTACACTTCTATCAGGCAATAACAGGTCTTTCAATACAGGAGGAATGTTTGATGTGTGAGAGAATGCAGTGGAAAATGATTCTAAACAAGTAGACAGAGCTACTAAAAAAGACTTAGAAATCTTTGGTACACAAAATGATTGTTGGAATGAGAATTTTATTGCAATAAAATTGTAAAAAGAACAGGAACAAGTTTTCAGTGATGAAATATAAATGGCCTATAATCATGAGCTATCAGGGAAGCCCTGATAGCTCAGTTGGTAAAGAATCCGCCTGCAATTCAGGAGACCTTGGGAATTCCCTTCAATTCCTGGGTAGGGAAGATTCGCTGAAGAAGGGATAGGCTACCCACTCCAGTATTCTTGGGCTTCCCTTGTGGCTCAGTTGGTAAAGAATCCGCCTGCAATACAGGAGACCTGGGCTCGATCCCTGGGTTGGGAAGATCCCATGGAGAAGGGAAAGGCTGCCCACTCCAGAATTCTGCCTCGGAGAATTCCATAGACTGTATAGCCCATGGGGTTGCAAAGAGTTGGACACAACTGAGCAACTTTCACTTTCATAATCATGAAAAGATATTTTACTTTCCCAATATTCAAAGTTGAAAAATGTAATTTCAAACTGCATAAGTTTTTTAAAGTTCTTACTTATTGGTTGCAAAGTTTGGAGGAAAACAGGTATTTACATTTACTGGGAATATAGACTTGATACAGTAGGGGTTGGTAAGCTTACTAGCCAAATATAGCCTGCCTTTTATAGTCCTTGAGTTATCAGTGCTATTTACCTAGCATAATGCCTTCCAGGTTCATTAATGTTGCTACAAATGGCAAAAATCTCATTCTTATTTAGGGCTGACAAGTATTCTGTTTGTTTATGTGTGTGTGTGCAGTCTTCTTTATCCATTCATCAGTTGATGGACACTTAGGTTACTTTTGTATCTCAGCAATTGTAAATAGTGTTGCTATTAACACTGGGGTGAATATATCTTTTCAAATAAGTGCTTTTGTTTCTCTCAGATATACACTCAAGCATGGAGTTGCTGGGTCATAAAGCTATGACAAATTTAGGCAGCATATTAAAAAGCAGAGACATCACTTGGCCAACAAGGTCCGTCTAGTCAAAGCTATGGCTTTTCCAATAGTCGTGTATGATGTGAGAGCTGGACCATAAAGAAGGCTGAGCACTGAACAAATGATGCTTTTGAACTGTGGTGTTGGAGAAAACTCTTGAGAGTCCCTTGGACAGCAAGGAGATCAAACCAGTCAATCCTAAAGGAAGTCAAACCTGAATATTCACTGGAAGGACTGATGCTGAAGCTGAAGCTTCAATACTTTGGCCACCTGATGTGAAGAGCCGACTCATTGGAAAAGACCCTGACACTGGGAAACATTGAAAGCAGGAGGACAAGGGGATGACAGGATGAGATGGTTGGATGAAATCAACGACTTGATGGACATGAGTTTGAGGAAACTGGGAAATGATGAAAGACAGGGAACCTTGGCACGCTGAAGTCCTTGGGGTCGCAAAGAGTTGGACACAACTTAGTGACTGAACAACAACAATGGTAGTTCTATTTTTACTTATCTTCTGAAACTTCTGTGCTGTTTTGCCCAATTTACATTCCCACCAACAATGTATGAAGATTCACTTTTTTCTGCATCCTTGCCAGCATTTCTCATTTGTATTTTTTGATGGTGGCCCTTCTGACAGGTGTGAGGTGATATCTCATCGTGGTTCTGATTTGCATTTCCCTGATGATTGTACATCTTTTCATGGCTGTCTGCATTTTCTTAAATTTTGGAAAACTGTTCAGTTACTCTGCCCATTTTATAATCAGGCTATTTTGATGTTCAGTTGTGTGGACTGTTTATATATGTTGGATATTAACCCCTTATTGGTCATATTATTTGCAAATAGTTTTTCCCATTCAGTAGGGTTTTTTTGTTGTTGTTGTTGTTATACTAAGTGAAATAAGTCAGACAGAGAAAGACAAATACTAGATGATATTACTTATATGTGGAATATAAAAAATACAATTACCAAATATAACAAAAAAGTAGACTCACAAATACAAAGAGCAAACTAGGTCATGATAGGCATAAGGGATTAAGAAGTGTAAACTATTAGGTATAAATTAGGCTACAAGGAGGGACTATAACAAATATTTTATAATAAATATAAATGGAGTTAACCTGTAAAAATTGTGAATCACTATATTCTATATAGTATATAGAATATATATACTATATTCTGTATATATGATATTGTACAGCAACTACAATTTTAAAAAAGGACAGTGTTTACATTTTTAAATGGCTGGAAGAACTGTGTTCAACCACTCACGTCTGAATGGCTCTGGAATTAGCTTATGTTGCAGACTTGAAAATGTTTCAATTTAAAACTACAAGCCAAATATTGTGAAACTTACATTGTGATAAAGTTATTTCAGTGAGAACTAACATTGTTTTGACTTGCAAGTAATACCAGACTGTGTTATACACTTCCTGTAAAAATTAAAAGTCAAAACTGTCAAAAATTAAAAGTGAGATCTCCATTCTTATACAAAGTCCCAGCAATATATTTCAGTCCATGGTATTTTTCAACCTTGATACAAGTGCCAAGGAAATTTCCATAGTTCAAACTCTATCTAATGGTGCAATTAAGGGACTTTAATTGGAAGTAATTAATTTACAATGTACTAACATATTAAAAGACAGTCTAGTCTTTAGCTAATCGAGTTCTAAAAATGCCTTCTGATCAGTGAATATGTGCAATTAACCATATATTCATGGATTGATATCAATATTTGGCAGTAGTTGCAAAAGAAATTTGCAAACTGAAAATAAATTTCACCATAGATCAGTATCCACAGATGAATATTTACAATGGATTTTGTTGATAAGGAATAGCACCTTTCAACTCTTATTAAATGAAATGTTATTCCCCCAAAAGAACTCCATTATTTACATCTGTAGAACTTCATTATGAAAACTGTACTCAATTATTAGATTTTTAACTTTATAAAAAAATATTTATGGAAATTTGCTTTCTATCATACTCAATTATTACATTTAAAATTTTATCAATAAATATCTATGGAAATTTGTTTTCTCAAGTACCTATATAATAACCTTGATTTTGCTTCATGACCCATAAGCCTAAACTATTTGCTATTTGGTCCTTTATAGAAAAAGTTTGATTCTTCCATATTTAATTAATATATCAGAATTTAAAATCTGCATATATATACTTTTGGAAACTCTTCCTAAGGAAATGATGTGATCAATCTTATATCCAAGATTGGTGATGTAGAAAAGGAAGAGTCAAAAGAAAAGAGAGCAATCAAGCCAAAAATCAAATTATCCTCCAATTAAAAATAAAACAGATTGGTGATGACAGCAATACTTATTTTTTCTTACAAAGGAATTCTACATTTATTTACCAAAAATATTACATTTACCTTTTGTGCATAGAATATACAACATGATGCTGTTTTTGAGGGGCAAACTCCCCAGATCAGTAGGTGCCCAATATGCCATTGGAGAAGAGTGGAGAAATAGCTCCAGAAGGGATGAAGAGGCTGATTGAGCCAAAGCGGAAACAACACCCAGCTGTGCATGTGTCTGGTGGTGAAAGTAAAGTCGAATGCTGTAAAGAAAAGTATTGCATAGGAACCTGAAACGTTAGGTCCATGAATCAAGGTAAACTGAAAGTGGTCCAAGGAGATGGCAAGAGTGAACATCAACATCTTAGCAATAGTGAACTAAAATGGACCAGAATGGGCAAATTTAATTCAGATGACAATTGAATCTACTACTGTGGGCAAGAATCTCTTAGAAGAAATGGAGTAGCCTTCATAGTCATCAAAAGAGTCCAAAATGCAGTACTTGGGTGCAATCTCAAAAATGACAGAATGATCTCTGTTCATTTCCAAGGCAAACCATTCAACATCATAGTAATCCCAGTCTATGCCCCAACCACTAATGCTAAAGAAGCTGAAGTTGAATGGGTCTATGAAGACCAACAAGACTTTCTAGAACTAACACCAAAAAAGATGTCTTTTCTTCATCATAGGGGACTGGAATGCAAAAGTAGGAAGTCAAAAGATACCTGGAATAACAGGCAAGTTTGGCCTAGGAATACAAAATGAAGCAGGGCAAAGGCTAACAGTTTTGCCGAGAGAAGGCATTGGTCATAGCAGACACCTTCTTCCAACACAAGAGATGACCGTACACATGGATATCACCAGATGGTCAATACCAAAATCAGACTGATTATATTCTTTGCAGTTGAAGATGGAGAAGCTCTATACAGTCAGCAAAAACAAGATCAGGAGCTGACTGTGGCTCAGATCATGAACTCCTTCTTGCCAAATCAGACTTAAATTAGAGAAAACCACTAGGCCATTCAGGTATGACCTAAATCAAATCCCTTACAATTATATAGTGGAAGTGACAAATAGATTCAAGGGATTAAATCTGGTAGAGTGCTTAAATAACTATGGATGGAGGTTCGTGACACTGTACAGGAGGCAGTTATCAAAACCATCCCCAAGAAAAAGAAATGCAAAAATGCAAAATGGCTATCTGAGGAGGCCTTACAAATAGCCAAGAAAAAAAGAAAAGCAAAAGGCAAAGGAGAAAATAAAGATAAACCCATTTGAATGCAGAGTTCCAAACACTAGCAAGGAGAGATAAGAAAGCCTTCCTAAGTGATCAATGCAAAGAAACAGAGGAAAACAATAGAAAGGGAAAGACTACAGATCTTTTTAAGAAAATTATGATACCAAGGGAACATACCATGCAAAGATGGGCACAATAAAGGACAGAAATGGTACGGACCTAACAGAAGCAGAAGATATTAGGAAGAGATGACAAGAATACACAGAAGAAGTGTACACAAAAAGTCTTTAATGACTCAGATAACCACAATGGTGTGATCAGTCACCTAGAGCCAGACATCTTGGAATTTGAAGCCAAGTGGGCCTTAGGAAGCATCACTACAAACAAAGCTAGTGGAGGGGATGGAATTCCAGTTGAGCTATTTCAAATCCTAAAAGATGATTCTGTGAAAGTGCTACACTCAATATGCCAGCAAATTTGGAAAACCCAGCAGCAGCCACAGGACTGGAAAAGATCAGTTTTCATTCCAGTCCCCAAGAAGAGCAATGCCAAGAATGTTCAAACTACCACACAATTGCACTATTTCACATGCTAGCAAAGTAATGCTCAAAATTCTCCAAGTCAGGCTTCAACAGTACATGAACTGAGAAGTTACAGATGTTCAGGTTGGATTTAGAAAAGGCAGAGGAACCAGAGATCAAATTGCCAACATCTGTTGGATCTTAGAAAAAGCAAGAGAATTTCAGAAAAACATCTACTTCTGCTTTATTGACTACGCTAAAGCTTTTGACTGTGTGGATCACAACAAACTGTGGAAAATTCTGAAAGAGATGGGAATACCAGACCACTTGACCTGCCTCTTGACCTGTATACAGGTCAAGAAGCAACAGTTAGAACAGGACATGGAACAACAGACTGGTACCAGTAGTGAAAGGAGTACATCAAGGCTGTATATTGTCACCCTGCTTATTAAACGTATATGCAGAGTACATCACGGGAAATGCCAGGCTGGATGAAGCACAAGCTGGAATCAAGATTGCTGGGAGAAATATCAATAACCTCACATATGCAGATGACACCCTCATTATGGAAGAAAGCAAAGAGGAACTAAGGAGCCTCTTGATGAAGGTGAAAGAGGAGAGTGAAAAAGCTGGCTTAAAACTCAACATTGAAAAAACAAATATCATGGCATCCGGTCCCATCACCTCATAGCAAATAGATAGGGAAACAATGGAAATAGTGACAGACTTTATTTTCTTGGGCTCCATAATCACTGCAGATGGTGACTGCAGCCATGAAATTTAAGATGCTTGCTCCCTGAAAGAAAAGCAATGATAAACCTAGACAGCATATTAAAAAGCAGAGACATTGCTTTGCTGATAAAGGTCCGTATAGTCAAAGCTATGGTTTTTCCAGGAGACATGTTCGAATGTGAGTGTTGGACCATAAAGATAGCTGAGCACTGAAGAATTAATGCTTTTAAATACTGTGGTGCTGAAGATGACTCAAGAGTCCCTTGGACAGCAAGGGGATCAAACCAGTCAACTCTAAATGAAATCAACCTTGAATATTCATTAGAAGGACTGATGCTGAAGCTGAAGCACCAATACTTTGGCCCTCTGATGTGAGGAGCTGACTCATTGGAAAACACCCTGATGCTGGGAAAGATTGAGGGCAGGAGGAGAAGGGGTAACAGAGGATGAGATAGTTGGATGGTATCATTGACTCAATCAACCTGAGTTTGAGTAAACTCCAGGAGATAGTGAAGGATAGAGCAGCCTGGCATGCTGCAGTCCATGGGGTCACAAACAGTTTCTCATGAGTGAGCGACTGAACAGCAAAAATAAAAAAATTATTCCACACATAATTATGGAATATTTACTATGTGCCAGATGTATAGGTTAATTTACTACAAAAATTAATGAAGCTTAAGCTTCTCTGTCTTATTTTTACTTGTCCTTCCAGTACCTAATTTTGTACCTGAAATATTAAATTCTTTTTAAAATTGAAGTATAGTTGATTTACAATATTATAATAGTGTCAGGTGTACAGCATAGTGATTCAGCATTTTTGTAGATTATATTCCATTTAAAGTTATTAACAAAATAATGGCTATATTTCCCTGTGATGTATAACATATCCTTGTTGTTACCTTTATTATAGATAGTCGTTTGTAGCTCTTAATCCTGAACTCCTATCTTGCCGCTCCCTGTGTTTTCTCTCCCCACTGGCAACCATTAGTTTCTCTTCTATGAGTCTTTTCTTGTTTTGTTATATATATTTATTTTTGAGATTCCACTTCTAAGTGATAACATATAGTATTTGTCTATGACTTACTTTATTTAATATTCTCTAGGTCCATTAAATTATTTTTCTTAAGAAGTATAAGCTTCAAACCCTATAAAACATGGATCTACCCCCTGATGCCCATTCATCACGTTTTCACATACTGTACCATGCTTAGTTGTTTAGAATCATGTATCTGGGAGCCACAGGGCACAAGGAGACATTGTAAGATATACAGTCCTTTTTTGTGTTGTTCATCTCTTTTTGGATACTTACTGTACAAGGTTTAAATGGCATGTAATGAGTCTAAAGAGACAATATAAATGAAAATATATCTGAAGTGTCATATTGATTAATCCCAAACTTTACTGCCACCCACTCAGGATTACCTAGTGAATGGCTTTATTTAAACTGTTACTAATTGGAAGTTCAAAAAAAATATTCAGAAGAATGAATCACTTAGTTTCTGTCATTGTCAATGAAAATTTTTAGTTTATCTTTTGCCAAACTGACTATTAGTAACATCATTTAGCACTATTAAGTGAAATTGGCTTCCACTGACCAAATGACAAACACTGATAGTCTTTGGCCATGATCCAGGTTTAAAAAATTTACACATATCCTGTCTGTACCATCTAAGATCTATTCAATAAAATAAAAGACTTGCTATTCCCATTGAAACATGTATATTATCATATGTGAAACAGAACACCATTCCATTTTCGATGCATGAGACAAGTGCTCAGGGCTGGGGCAGTAGGATGACCCAGAGTGATGGGATGGGGAGGGAGGTGGGAGGGGGGTTCAGGATGGGGAACACATGTGAACCCATGGCTGATTCATGTCAGTGTATGGCAAAAACCACTACAATATTGTAAAGTAATTAGCCCCCAACTAAAATAAATAAATTTATTTAAAAAAAAAAAAAAAGACTTGCTATTCCTGGGAGCTCATTACCTTTCACAGATGATGTTTAATAAACTACCAGAATGAATATGCAGATTTAAAAGAATAAGTAATTAAAGGTAGGGAGTTCCCTGACAATCCAGTGGTTAGGATTTGTTGCTTTCACTACTGAGGGCCCAGGTTCAATACCTGTTTGGGGAACTAAGATCCTACAAGTTGTGCAGCATGACCAAAAAAAAAGTATTTAAAGCTTAAAAGTGAACAGTGCAAAACAGAGAAGAAAGCGATAGAATGAGAAAGACTAGAGATCTCTTCAAGAAGTTACAGATACCAAGGGAACATTTCATGCAGAGATGGGCACAATATAGGACAGAAATGATAAGGACATAATGGAAGCAGAAGAGATTAAGAAGAGGTGGCAAGAATACACAGAAAACTATACAAAAAAGATCATAATGACCCGGACAACCACAATGGTGTAGTCATTTACCTACAGCCAGACATCATGGAGTGTGAAGTCAAGTGGGCCTTATGAAGTATTACCATAAATAAAGCTAGTGGAGGTGATGGAATTCCAGCTGAGCTATTTCTGATCCTAAAAGATAATGCTGTTAAAGTGCTGCACTCAAAATGCCAGCAAATTTTTAAAATTCAGCAGTGGCCACAGGACTGGAAAAGGCCAGTTTTCATTCCAGTGCCAAAAAAAGGGCAATGCCAAAGAATGTTCAAACTACCACACACTTAAACTCATTTCACATGCTAGCAAGGTAATGCTCAAAATCCTTAAAGCTAGGCTTTGACAGTACGTGAACCAAGAACATCCAGATGTACACGCTGGATTTAGAAAAGGCAGAGGAACCTGAGATCAAATTGTCAACATCCATTGGACTATAGAAAAACAAGGGAATTCAAGAAAAACATCTGCTTCTGCTTCATTGACTATGGTAAAGCCTTTGATGTGTGGATCACGACAAACTGTGGAAAATTCTGAAACAAATAAGAATACCAGACCACCTTACCTGCCTCCTGAGAAGCCTGTATACAGGTCAAGAAGCAACAGTTAGAACCAGACATGAAACAATGGACTGGTTCAAACCTGGGAAAGAAGTATGTCAATGCTGTATATTGTCACCCTGTTTATTTAACTTCTATGCAGAGTACATCATGCAAAATGCCAGGCTGGATGAGGCAGAAACTGGAATCAAGATTGCCGGGTAAAGTATCAATAATCTTAGATATGCAGATGACACCAACCTAATGGCAGAAAGTGAAGAGGAACTAAAGAGCCTCTTGATGAAGGTGAAAGAGGAGAGTGAAAACCTGGCTTAAAAGTCGACATTCAAAAAACTAAGATCATAGCATTCGGTTCCATCACTTCATGGCAAATAGATAGGTAAACAATGGAAACAGTGAGAGACTTCATTTTCTTGGGCTCCAAAATCACTGCAGATGGTGACTGCAGCCATGAAATTTAAGATGCTCGCTCCTTGAAAGAAAAGCTACAATAAACAAAGACAGAGTATTAAAAAGCAGAGACATCATTTAGCCAACAAACGTCCTTACAGTCAAAGCTATGGTTTTTCCTGTAGTCAAGTATGGATGTGAGAGTTGGACCATAAAGAAGAATGTGCGCCAAAGAACTGATGCTTTCGAATTCTGTGGTGCTGGAGAAAACTCAAGAGTTCCTTGAACAGCAGGGAAATCAAACCAGTCAATTCTATACAATATCAACCCTGAATATTCACTGCAAGAACTGATGCCGAAGTTGCAGTTCCAGTACTTTGGCCACTTGATGCAAATAGCCGACTCACTGGAAAAGATCCTGATGCTAGTAAAGATTGAGGGCTTGCGAAGGGAATGACGACAAGAGGACAAGATAGGTTGGATAGCATGATAGACTAAATGGACACGAGTTAGAGCAAACTCCAGGACATAGTGAAGGATGAGGGTTTCTGGCATGCCACCACAGTCTGTGGCATCGCAAAGTGTCGGACATGACAGCACTGAACCACAACATATGGCAGTTCATTATCTTATTCACCACTTTTTATCCATGATAAAAAATAAATTCAAAACAAAATTAATAGTTTTCCTATTTAAAAGCAAATTTCCTTTGCCATAGTTACGTCCTTTTCAATCCTAACTTTTTGTGTGTGTTTATCTTCTTTTTCTGTGCCTTGATGACATTTTTTCTAAACTATTATCGTACAGGTTTCTTCTAGAATGACTTTGACTTTGTTGAGGAGTTCTGTTTTTAAAATTTTGATTTAATTCTTTATCTTCTTTATTTTCATTTCTCTATATTGTTTGGATTTGTCTCTGTCTTCTTGAGATGAAAGCACAGGTCATTTATTTTCAATCTTTTTTAAAAATAATGCATTTAAGGCTATGAAGTTTCTTCTGAATATTACTGCTCTGGCTGCAAGCCACAGACACTGATATATAATATTTTCATTGTTATTAAGTTGTAAGTTTATAATTTCCATTTGATATCACCTTTAGCACAAGAGTAATTAATAAGTATGCTATTAAATTAGCTCAGGTTTTCTATTTATGTTACTCAAGTTGTTAATATCCTTGCTGTTTTTTTCCTACGTCTCATGCGCCTCATCGGAGAAGGCAATTGCACCCCACTCCAGTACTCTTGCCTGGAAAATCCCGTGGATGGAGGAGCCTGGTAGGCTACAGTCCATGGGGTCGCTAAGAGTCGGACACGACGGAGCGACTTCACTTTCACTTTCCCCTTTCATGCACTGGAGAAGGAAATGGCAACCCACTCCAGTATTCTTGCCTGGAGAATTCCAGAGATGGGGGAGCCTGGTGGGCTGCCATCTATGGGGTCGCACAGGGTCAGACACGACTGAAGCAACTTAGCAGCAGCAGCAGCAGCATGCACCTCATGCATTGCAGGCAGATATTTTACCACTGAGCCACTGCGGAAGGTTCAAGTAGATATAGCATTATTCATTTAACTACCGAGCTCCAAACTTTTTTAAAAGAAAAACCTTCAAGGAAAAACTGAAAAATCCACAAAGTGCAAGATGTTAGCGCACCCTTCTCTGAAAAACATACTGTAACATTTTGTACTTTGTGGATTTTTCAACATTCATAAGACGCATCTGTTATCTCATTGCATAGGCTGCTTGAATGTCCTCATGACATGGCAGCTAGCTTCCCCCAGAGCAAATGATCAGAAAGAAAAGGGCAAAAAGGAAGCCACAATACATTTTATAACCTAGTTTCAGAAGTCACACATCATACTTGAAGTGAGTCACCAGGTATAGCTCATTCAAGGGATGAGAGGTTAAGGTACCACCTTTTGAAAAGAGGAGTATCAAATAATTTCAGCACACATTTTAAAACTACCTCATGTTTTTTTTTCCTTTTTAATACTTTGTCTGCAGATCTTTTGTCTGACACTTTGGTTTTGGAAGCATTTATTTATGTATTTTCCCACTTGAACCATGATATTTTGGGTTTGGAGTGTTTTTTTTATATGCAACACATACTTGGATATTTAAAAATCCAATTTTATGGTCTCTGATTTTCAACAGGTGAATTTAATTCATTAACATTATAATTACTGATGCTTAGACATTCTTAACAGCTTATTTTTTACTTTTTATTTGCCATACCTTTAATTATTTCCTTCTGATTATTTCCTATTTGCTCTGTAATAATTTATCAATTTTTCTTTCTTTTTTTTTTTTTTTTCTTATTACTGATTCTAAAGTTACACCATTTGTATTGGTTGGTTAGGGCTACTGCCATAAGAAAACAAATAGCCTGGGCACACTAAATAAGAGAAATATTATTTTCTCATAGCTCTGGAGGCTGGAAGTTTAAGACGAAGCTCTTGACAGGTTTGGTTTCTCCTGATGCCTCTGTCATTGTCTTGCAGGTGACCATCTTCTTGCTGGATTTGTCTCTGTGCACATTCATCCCTGTTGGTCTTTCTTCCTCTTCTTATAAATACACCAACCACATTGGATTAGGGCTCCACCTCCATGGCCTCATTTAACCTTAATTATATCTTTAAAGGCTTCACTTCCAAATATATTACATTGGGAGTTACACCTTCAGCATATCAATTTGGAAGGAGAGGAGGACGTAATTCACTTCATAAAACCACCCATTCCTATTTTTCTGGTGAATACTCTTAAATTCTGTACATACTCGTATCAGCTTATTGTTCTAACAATACATGGGGTTTATCAGTATTTACTTATTTTGACTTCTCCATTCACCTGCTTTGCTGCAACTTAATTATTCACCCTTCCTTTCCCAGGAACATTTTCTTGATTCCTAGTATCCCCTTTTTACAACATGGAGAACTTCTGGCGCTTCTGTCAACTTTAGGAATCATCTTATCTGGATATTAGATTTCTGCTTTCTTTCTTCCTTCAATCTGATTTTGTGTGTTTTCCCGTTTTCAGTGGATTCTTCACAACTTCTGGTCCCTTTATGTATTGCTAACTTGAATTCCAGTTATAAGTCTTAAACACACAGACACACACACTCATTTACATTTCATCATTAATAGAGGTATGGCAGAGGAGGGAGAAGCTGATGAATACACTCAGTCCACTGTCTTAAAACAGAAGAGGTACATTTCATATAGAAGTTAATTCTACAGAGTAGAAACTTCTGACTGGGAAAATTTGAACTTGGAAATTCAAGACAGGTTTGAGTCAACAGAAGCAAAAAAAACTTATGTTCATAATATTGTATATGATTACAGTTATAATGTTAAATGGTAATTCTTGCTTCAGAAGTGCACAGCTGTAAGACACTTCTAAATAAAAAAGTGCCAAAGAAGCTATTTTATGTCAACTTGATCACCAAGTAAGGGCCTTAGGAGTGGCAGATGTAAGCCATGCTACAGAAATCATGCCAACAGAAGACAAACTACCCAGTAGCATCATGCCAAGGGAAGGCACAGGTGGCTGGAGAGCAGCAGCTACAGATCTTTGTATAGTGTTATCAAATGGCACACACTTGACTCCAGCTGTTCCTGTGCCAATGGCCAAGGTAATTAGGGATGCCAGCATGAGAGAGTTCAGAGGCACATTCATCCTCATGCCATCCAACACTGGACCAGAGAAACAATCTTGGGTGGCACATTAACTGGCTTTTGTGCCACAGTAATAATTAGGTTGGAGAGGTCACTTGAACTTTGAAAAGCAGGATAAGGTCACAAAGGCACAGAATTAAAAGTATTTCTATGACCAATAGAAACAGATTTCAAAACCACACAACTTCTACCTAGAGAAAGCAGGGACAACAAAGAGTCTAGAGCTTCAACAACAGTGAAAATTTTAAATATTTTTAGAGTTAGAGAAAAGTTTGCAGTACAAAGACCTTTTTTTCTTATCATTGGAAAGTAAGCTGCCACATACTCTTGAAGATGGTTGTGTTTATCTCCTACAAATATGGATATTGTCAATCAAATCATTAGAATCATGAGATGAACACTGATAACATTACTCTCATTTAATCACTGAAATTTCACCATTTGTTGCAGTAATGTTCTTCACATCATACAGATCCATTTCTTGATAGGTTTAGCTGCTGTGTCTCTTTAGTATAAAATAGTTCTTCAGTCTTTCCACTGATGTGAACTTAGAATTTTTGAAGAGTATAGGCTAGATATTAGAATGCCCCTCAACTTGAGTTCCAGAGAAGGCAATGGAACCCCACTCCAGTACTCTTGCCTGGAAAATCCCATGGATGGAGGAGCCTGGTGGGCTGCAGTCCATGGAGTTGCGGAGAGTCGGATGCGACTTCACTTTCACTTTTCACTTTTCACTTTCATGCATTGGAGAAGGAAATGGCAACCCACTCCAGTGTTCTTGCCTGGAGAATCCCAGGGACGGCAGAGCCTGGTGGGCTGCCGTCTATGGGGTCGCGCAGAGTTGGACATGACTGAAGCGACTTAGCAGCAGCAGCAGCAATTTGAGTTCAATTGGTGTTTCCACATGATTAGATCCAGATTATGCACATTTTTTATTTTTTGCAGAAATGTCACAGAAGGGCTGTTGTTTCCTTATTAAAATATATAAGGTAGCAAATTATTTTTACTTGTTCAGTTTTGATCATTTGATTAACATGGTGATCTACCAGCCTTCTCCACTGTAAAGTAACTCTTTGTCCTTTTGTAAGTTGCCTTGTGGGGAAACATTTTAAGACTATGTAAATAATACCCTGCCACATTCATTAATGATGTTGCCTTATTCAAGTACTGGTATGATATTTGCCAAACTGTGATTTTTCTCATTTTATCATTCCTTTTAAACAACTTTATTTATTTACTTATGTAATTACCTATATCAATATGAATGCAGGGTGCCTCATTTTATTATATAATGGATTATAGGCATACTCTGGAGATATTGTGGGTTCAGTTTCAGACCATTGCAATAAAGCAAGTCACAAGAATTTTTTTGGTTTCCTACTGCATATAAAATTTATGTTTACACCATACTGTAGACTATTAAGTGTGCAATAGCATCATGTCTTAGAACAGTGAACATACCTTAATTTTAAAATGCCTTAGAGTGCCTGAAGAACTATGGACAGAGGTTCATAATATTGTACAGGAGGCAGCAAACACAACAATCCCAAAGAAAATGAAACATAAGGCAAAGTGGTTATCTGAGGAGGCTTTACAAATAGCTGAAGAAAGAAGAGAAGTGAAAAGCAAGGGAGAAAGGGAAAGCTACACCCAACTAAATGCAGAGTTCCAGAGAATAGCAAGTAGAGATAAAAAGACTTTCTTCAATGAACAATGCAAAGAAATAGAGGAAAACAACAGAAGGGGAAAGATGAGAGATCTCTTTAAGATAATCGGAAATATCAAAGGAACATTTCATGCAAAGATGGGCATAATCAAGGACAGAAACAGTAAAGACCTTATAGAAGCAGGAGAGATCAGAAAGAGATTGCAAGAATGCACAGAACTGTACAAAAAAGATTTTCATGACCTGGATAATCACTATGGTGTCATCATTCACCCAGAGCTAAATATTCTAGAGTCAAGTGGGCCTTAGCAACAATACTGCCAATAAAGCTAGTGGAAGTGATGAAATTCCAACAGAGCTATTTAAAATCCTAAAAGTTGATGCTATTAAAATGCTGCACTCAATATGTCAGCAAAATTGAAAAAACAATGGCCACAGGACTGGAAAAAGTCCATCTTCATCCCAGTTCCCAAGAAGGGTAGTACTAAAGAATGTTCAAACTACTGGACAGTTGCACTCATCTCCCATGCTAGTAAGGTTATGCTCGAAATCCTTCAATCTAGGCTTCAGCATTACATGAACTGAGAAATTCCAGATGTTCAAGCTGGGTTTAGAAAAGGCAGAGAAACCAGAGATCAAATCGCCAAC
The DNA here is from genome assembly GCA_024291935.2 of Okapia johnstoni. Classification (NCBI taxonomy): domain Eukaryota; kingdom Metazoa; phylum Chordata; class Mammalia; order Artiodactyla; family Giraffidae; genus Okapia; species Okapia johnstoni. Next base: position 77,615,413 of record CM044306.1, on the reverse strand, counting down.
ATTCGCTGGATAACAGAGAAAGCAAGGGAATTCCAGAAAAACATCTACTTCTGCTTCATTGACTACGCTAAAGCCTTTGACTGTGTGGATCATAACAAACTGGAAAACTCTATACCTGTCTCCTGAGTATGTGGGTCAAGAAGCAACAGTTAGAACCTTATATGGAACAACTGACAGGTTCAAAATTGAGAAAGGAGTACAAGTCTGTTTATTGTCACCCTGTTTATTTAGTTTATACGCAGAGTACATCATGCAAAATGCCAGGCTGGATGAGTTACAAGCTGGAATCAAGATTGCTGGGAGAAATATCAACAACCTCAGATATGCAGATGATACCACTTTAATGGCAGAAAGTGAAGAGGAACTAAAAGCCTCTTGATGAGGGTGAAAGAGGAGAAGGAAAAAGCGTAAAACTTAATATTAAGAAAACTAAGATCACATGGCATCTGGTGCCATCACTTCATCACAGATAGAAGGGGAAAACGTGGAAGCAGTGACAGATTTCCTCTTCTTGAGCTCTAAAATCACTGCGGATGGTGAACTGCAGCCATGAAATTGGAAGACGATTGCTTCTGGGCAGGAAAGCTATGACAAACCTAGACAGTGTATTAAAAAGCAAAGACTACTTTGCTGACAAAGGCCCATATAGTCAAGGCTATGGTCTTTCCAGTAGTCACATATGGATGTGAGATTTGGACCATAAAGAAGGCAGAGTGCTGGAAGAATTGATGTTTTCTAACTGGTGTTGGAGAAGACTCTTTAGAGTCCCTTGGACTGCAAGGAGATCAAACTAGTCAATCGTAAAGGAAATCAACCCTGAATACTCATTGGAAGGACTGATGCTGAAGCTCCAATATTTTGGCCACCTGATGCGAGAAGTTGACTCACTGCAAAAGACCTCGATGCTGGGAAAGATTGAAGACAGAAGAAGAAGGCAACAGAGGATGAGATGGTTGGATGGCATCACCAATTCTATGGACATGAACTTTGGCAAACTCCAAGAAGTGGTAAGGGACAGGGAAGCCTGGTGTGCTGAAGCCCGTGGGGTTGCAAAGAGTCAGACACGACGTGGCAACTGAACAACAAAATTGTTTAACAAGTGCTATCGTCTGAGTCTTCAGTGAATGGTGGTAGTAACATAAAAGATCACTGTTCACATATCACCATAACAAATAATGAAAAAGTATGAAACATTGCAAGAATTACCAAAATTTGACAAAAAGCCATGAAATAAGCAAATGCTATTGGAAAAATAGTGATAGACTTCCTTGAGGTAGGTGTGCAGCAGACTTTTGATTTGTAAAATATGCAATATCTATAAAGGACAGTGAAGTGGAGGTGCAATGAAATAAGGTATACCTGTATAATCATCCCATACCATTTTGATATACTCATTTAAAATTAAAAATACTTCCTAGTTTCTCTTTTGATTTTTTTTGATCCATGAGACTTTCACAGTAGCACTGTTTCATATGCTGTTAGTTGGGAAATTTGTATATGTATGTATGTTACTGACATAATTTAATTCCTTTGGTGTCATATTTCAGTCTTCTAAAATGTATTGTGCTTTATTTTATGGACCATCAGACAGTCTATGTTTAGTTAATATCCCATAGACATTTGAAAAGAATGTGCATTCTAAAGTTGTTGGATATAAGTTCAAAAACTGTCAGTTTAAGTTGGTTAGAAGGTTCAATATATCTTTTTTGGATTTTTTTTTTTTTTAACTACTTGTTGTTTGAATACTGCATTTGTCTGTTTCTCTTTTCTGTTGTCAGCTTTTGCTTCATATATTTGAGCTTCAGTTATTTTGTATATAAACATTTAGAAATATGTCTTTCTACTCAACTTTATCACAAGTGTCCTTTTTTATCTCTGGTAATACTTTGTCATGAAATCTAATTTGTCTGGTACCTTACTGTTTGCAGGGTATTATGTTTATAATTTCAATCTATTTTGTCATAATAACTTCAGTGTTTCATCTTAGAGACAGAATATAATTAGGTCTTGCTTTTTATCCATTTCCACAATCTTGGACTTAAAAAAAATTCAGTCTCTACTTTTTAATTGGAGTGTGAATTTAATTGCTGCTGCTGCTGCTGCTGCTAAGTTGCCTCAGTCGTGTCCGACTCTGTGCGACCCCATAGATGGCAGCCCACCAGGCTCCTTCATCTATGGGATTTTCCAGGGAAGAGTACTGGAGTGGGTTGCCACTGCCTTCTCCGTGAATTTAATTGAATTTAATATAATTATAAACATTTGGGTTTAAGCATCATGGGTCTTATCATCATCTTGCTTGTTTGTTTGTTATTTGTTATCCTGTACTGCCCTCTTTGGGGTTCAGTACTTTTAAAGTATTTTTAAATTTCTGTATTGGCTTTTTATTTTTGGCTGTGCTGGGTCTTCACTGCTGTGTGGGCTTTCCTCCAGTTGCAGCAAGCAGTGCTGCTCTCTAGTTGTAGGGCACGGGCTTCTCACTGCAGTAGATTCCCTTGCTGCAGAGCATGGGCTCTAGGCATGAGGGCTTCAGTAGTTGTAGAGCATAGGCTCAATAGTTGTGGACACAGCTTAGATGCTCCGTGACATGTGGGATCTCCCTGGATCAGGGATTGAACCCGCATCTCCTGCACTGGCAGGTGGACTCTTCACCATGAGCCACCAGGGAAGCCTTCTCTATTGACTTTAAAGTTGCATATCTACTTAAAATTTTAAGAAAATCATCGAGGCACTATAACATGCAGTCTTATCACAGTTTATTTAGAATATTATACCACTACAGGTAAAATGTACAAACGCTACAGCAGTGTAATTTTTATTTACCCCAACTCCTTGTGATATAATTTCATATCTATATATGTTATAACGACAATAGTGTATTGTTGGTAACTTTGCTCTAAACAGTTATCATTTAAAGACATTTTTCCATTAGGAAAAATACTTTTATTACTATAGTTTTATTATTATAAGTATTATTAATAATACTTTTATTGATTTGGTTAAGAAAATACTTTTATTGTTAATATTTACCATCTCCAGAGCTCTTCATTCTTTCATGTAGATCCACATTTGTTAGCGTATTTGTTCTACCTAAAGAATTTCCTTGTGGTGCAGAAATTTTTCTTGTGGTTCAGATCTGCTGGTGTTGAGTTGTCTCTCAGCTTTTATTTATTCAAAAATCTCTTTACCTCATCCTCATTTTAGAATAAATTTCGCTGAATATAAAATTGTGTTGAAAGTTTTGATTTTTTCCAGTACATTAAAAATGTTGCTCCATTATGTTCTGTCATCATTGCTTCTGATGAGAAGTCAGCCATAATTCCTATTAGCTGTTAATATTTTTACATAAATTTTTTATGGGTATTTAAAAGATTTTTCTCTTCATCATAGGTTTCAGTATTTTGGATACTGTGCCAAGATATTGTGGGCCTGGGTAAAGCTGCCTTCTGTTTGGAGCTCACTGAGCTTCTTGTATCTGTAGACTAACTTCTTTCACCAATTACATATGTTTTATAGAGTACTTGATTTTGTCTCACCTGTTACTGAGGCTTTGTTCATTTTTGCAATGTTTTCTTTCTTTTCTTCAAATTGGATGATCTCTATTGAACTATCCTCCTATTCACTAATCCTTTATTATATAGTGGCCAATACTTTTTTAAGTTGAATTTTTCATTTTAGATTTCATATTTTTCATTTCTAGAATTCCTCCCCTCCCACTTTTTTAAGTAGTTTGTGTCTCTGCTAAGAATCCTTATATATTCAGTAATTATGTTCTTTTAAAATTCTTGAACATGTTTATAACAGCTGCTCCAAAGTGGTTGTCTGCCCGTCTCAATCTCTTGTTCATCTCAGGGTCTGTTACTATTAGCTTCTTTTTCTCTTCATAATACATCACATTTCCCTGCTTCTTCACAAACGCAGTAATATGTTTATGCTGGACATTGTGGATGTCACATTGTAGGGAGTTTGGATTATACTGTCTTTCTTTAAAGGATATTGAATCTTTTGTACTAACAAGCATTAAATTAGTGGTGGATTACTTTGATCCTGTCAAGTTGGTTTTATGATTTTTTAAAGGCATATCTATTTCAGTTTTGTAAATTGTCATAGGATGTGGTCCTTATTCTTAAAGCATGACATTTCTGGGGTTTCATATAAATGCTCAGAGGTTGCTTCACTTTGGCTGAACCAGAATTAAAGCATTTCTCAGCACTGTGCAGCCTCTCCATTCAGCTCTCTGTCACAGCAGAGGCTCTTTCATAAGCTTTGTCTACTGGGTTCCCACCCTTCACATAGATTCTCCTTTTCTGGAATTTGCACCACAAATTCTAGAACCCTCATCATCCCTGAATTCTGAACTCATCTCTTGCTCTTCAGCTGAGTGACATCACTAGTCTCTGCTCTGGAAATAGCATACAGGGCTCATTTGTGTATTCTCCACTTACTGAGGATCATGGTCCTGATATCCTTACTGTCCACTGCCTAAATGCAGTTTTCTTATATATTTTGTCCAGTTATATAGTAAGAGGGCAAGTGTGAGAACCAGTTTGTCCACAGTCCACTGCCTTTCCCTATTTTAAAACAGTTGAACCACTATTAAGAAACAACATGGAACTATAGGGAGCAGTGCTTTTCTAAAGGACAAGAGATTGAGGATGGTCACAAATAAGTGTTATATCTGTTCAGTTCACATGACACTCTAAGATACAACTCTTCTTTGTGTCTCCCAAGATGCAGATGAGTTCTCAAAGAGCTGACTCATGGGTCAAGGTTCTGAAAGAGCTATTAATATGATGTGTAGCATAAACCACATCTACTTGAGAGAAAATCATGCATAAACATGAGAAAGTATTCTTTCCTGGGACTGTTAATGAGAAAATAGGGAAACAGGCAGTAGGGCTACTTTTCTATGATCCTTTTTTATATTTGCTGCACACAGTGGACTTTTCCTTTTGCTACAGACAAACTTTAAGAGCACTTAATTTGGATGAATCATATTTCAATAAATGGGGTTCTGTAAATCATTCAGGCTAGATCAGATCGTCATGTAGATTGTCATTCTACAAACAGTAGTCTTACTGAAATCTTTGTGTAGTTTCATAAAGAATAAAAAGAAAAGACTAGCTTTCTTAGACTTAGTTATGGGTAGTTATCAAGTCATAAATTACTAAGCTTTGGGGAACTTTCTAATCTTTGTATGAGCAGTTTGGTATCATTGGAAATGACATGGATTTTATAATCAAACATAAATATATCCAAGTTTGAATCATGATTTTCAGTTTTCCTTAGAAATTTATCAACTATAAAATAGGTATAATAATTCTATTGGTTAGGATTATTATGCAAATTGAATAATAACATACATAGCCTCTGGTGTATAATGCAGCCATTTTGCAGTTGATTAACAAAAGTTAACTCCTTTAATTTTTTAAGCTGTAATGATTTTGTTACTGGCAATCATAAAGCACTGCTATAAATTTAAGCAGGCATAAAAACAAATATCTTCTACTGTTATCAAAAAGAAAGACTTGCATTATTCATCCTACAAGATTAAAACAATTCTTTAAATCGAAGAGCTGAAATTTTATTTTTTTACTTTCTTTGAAATGAGTTAAAATTAGAAAAAAACTAGGTTTTACTCTTTGAATGCTTTTACTTGGAGTGATAAACCCTAGTATGCAACATTTGATAGAGTTTTATTTGATCCATTTTGGATACAAAATTTATGACATGTCCTGCTTAAAAGTAGAATTTGTGACATTTCAGGCTCTTAGTGATTAATAGTTCAAACATAATAGCACATTGCAGGGAGTGATACAGAATTAGAAAGCAGCTAGTGCCAAGTTTAACACTTATAACTCACCTTCAAAAAATATACTGAAAACTTCTGATTCCAGTTATCCATTTAAGAATATATAAGAGGATACTCTTGCTGATAACAACTAGACCAACTCGATAAAATAATTTTAAAAATTCTGTTTGTTTTTTTGAAGACACTGGAGACCTACCAAGACCTACCAAGATCCTAGACAGAAGCAAAGCCCAGAGAGGTAAGTCTGACATTTGGTGCTGCTTTTGCTTTCAAAGCATTTGCAAATTTGTAATTGGTGGCTCAGAGGCTGAGAAACTTAGCAGAAAGCAGTGTTTGAAAAGTTGACAAACCACACAGAGCTTTAGGTAAGAGCCAGCCTCCTCTGTCCTACACTTTCTCCCGGAGTTTGCTCAGTTTCATGCCCATTGAGTCAGTGATGGTATCTAACCACCTCATCCTCTGCTGCCCTCTTCTCCTTTTATCTCCAGTCTTTCCCTGCATCAGGGCCTTATCCAATGAGTAGGCTCTTTGCATCACGTGGCCAAAATATTGGAGCTTCGGGCTTCAATTCATTCCAGTGAATATTCAGGGTTGATTTCCTTTAGGACTGACCGGTTTGATCTCTGTGCAGTCCAAGGGACTCTCAAGAGTCTTCTCCAACACCACAATTCAAAAGCATCAATTGTTCGGCGCTCAGCCTTTATGGTCCAACCCTCACATCTGTACATGACCACTAGAAAAACCACAGCTTTGACTATATGGACCTTTGTCAGCAAAGTGATGTCTTTGTTATTTAATATGTTGTCTAGGTTTGTCATAGCTTTCCTATCAAGGAGCAAGCATCTTTAATTTCATGACTGCAGTAACTGTCCACAGTGATTTAGGAAAGGAAAGGAATACAACAAGAATATATATTGTCATCCTGCTTATTTAACTTATATCCAGAATACATTATGCAAAATGCTGGGCTGGATGACACATACACACAAGCTGGAATCAAGATTGCCAAGAGAAATATAAACAACCTCTCAGATATGCAAATGATGCCACTCTAATGTCGAAAGTGAAGAGGAACTAAAGAGCCTCTTGATGAAGGTGAAAGAGGAGAGTGAAAAAGATGGCTTGAAACTCAACATTCAAAAAACTAAGATCATGGCGTCTGGTCCCATCACTCCATGGCAAACAGAAGGAGAAAAAGTGGAAGCAGTGACAGATTTTATTTCCTTGGGCTCCAAAATCACTGTGGACACTGACTGGGCTAAGGTTACAAAGTTATCAGCGTCTGCTGAGGAGGTAGAGCTTTAGGCTGGGACTCCTGAAGGGCTACAGTCTTGACATAAGTATAAAGTGGAAATACACTCTCAGACTGAAACTCAGCTTCAAATAAACTCAATTCCAGAATAGATTAAAATGTAGTTTAACCTTTAACCTAACAATTATACTTGCCAGAAACAAAGTAAATTCTTTCTGGAGGAAAATAACATCGTACATATTCTCAAATTATCACTAAACTTTTAAAATCTTATGTCCAAAATTCAATTTTAAAAAAGGTAAGAGTAAATAACCCCCAAACAACAGCAACAACTGAAAGGCTTACCAAAAAGGCATTAGTCTGGAGAAAAAGAGGAAAAATACACTAATAAAAGAGAAAAATGGAACAAATATAGTTAATACAAAGAAGGGCAAGAATGGTTAGATGAAAGAACATATAATAAGTTGGAGAAACAGAAAAGAAATAGTGTACTGTTATTTATGTCATATGTCAACTAAATAATCCAATTATAGTTAGACTGCCTTGTCTTTTTCTTGGTTGTTTCCTTTGCTGGGCAGAAGCTTTTTGGTTTGATGTAGTCCTGCTTATATATTTTAGCCTTCACTGCCTTTGCTTTTGGTGTCTCAAAAAAATTACTGGCAAGACCATTGTCAAAGGGCTTTATCTCAATGTTTTCTTCTAGGAGTTTTATGATTTCAGGTATTACATGTAACTCTGTAACCCATTTCGAGTAGCCAGTTGCATTCTTTTGCATGAGGCTAACCAGTTTTCCCATCACCATTTACTGAAGAGACTATCCTCTCCCCATTGTGTGTTTATGGTGCCCCTGTCAAAGGTTAGTCAGCAGTATATGCACAGGTTTACTGCTAGGCTCTCTGTTCTGTTCCATTGGTCTCTATGCTTGCTTTTATACCATTAAAATATGGAATACAATGTAACCTAAAGTAATGATATACGTCTATCTATATTTATTTTATGGAAAACTGTCACTGTAATATTGTTGAATGAAAAAATTCTAGCTATAAATAAAAAGTTTAATATATAGACTTACATACATAGAGAAATACTTTAAAGGATGTTTGTTTCTGCATAAGAAAATTCCAAGTGATTTTTTTACTTTTTGTTCTTTATATTTTATGGTATTATTTTTTATTATAATATTATTTAGTCCTATAATCAAAACATTTTATTTTCATCTAAGGGCTTCCTGAATCAATGATTTTGCTTACAAAGTATATTACCCTATATATTCATGAAATTTGGGTCCTGTTTCAGGTTATTATTTCTTGCAATTGGCATGTAAAAGCCATCTCTTACTAGTAACGACACATGATCTCTCTTTAGTACTTCCTAGTTTATGGAGTACTTTCCATATAGTATCTGCACAGAGACTCAAAAACAATCTGAAAATCGATTAAAAACCTAAATATGACACCAGGTACTATAAAACTCTTAGAGGAAAACATAGGCAAAATACTCTTGTGTAAATTATGGCAATATTTTTTGGATCCATCTCGTAAAGTGAAGAAAACAAAAGCAAAAATAAACAAGTGGGACCTAATTAAACTTAAAAACCTTTGCACAGCAAAGAAAACCATTCATAAAATAAAAAGGCTACCTAGTAAACGGAGAAAATATTTGCAAATGATATGACCAGTAAGGGGTTAATATCCATATATCCCCTTGATCACAGCCTTGTTGTGGTGATGGGGCTTGCGTAACTCAGTGAAGCTCTGAGCCATGCTGTGCAGGGCCATCCAAGACTAAGTCATAATGACGTTCTGATGAAATGTGTCCACTGGAGGAGGAAATGGCAATCCATTCCAGTATTCTTGCCATGAGAACCCCATTAACAGTATGAAAGGCAAAAAGATATGACTCCTGAAGATGAGTACCCCCAGTTGGAAGGTGTCCAGTATGGTACTGGGGAAGAGCAGAGGGCAAATATTAATACAGCTCCAGAAAGAATGAAGGAGCTGGGCCAAACCAGAAATGATGCTCAGTTGTGGATATGTCTGGTGGTGAAAGTAAAGTCGGATGCTGTACAAAACAATATTGCATAGGAACTGGAACGTTAGGTCCATGAATCAAGGTAAATTGGACGTGACCAAGCAGGAGATGGCAAGACTGAACATTGACATTTTAGGCATCAGTGAACTAAAATGGACAGGAGTGGGCAAATTTAATTCATGTAAACATTATATCTATTACTGTCAGCAAGAATCCATTGGAAGAAATGGAGTAGCCCTCATAGTTAACAAGAGTCTGAATTGCAGTACTTGAGTGAAATCTCAGAGAGGAGAGAATGATCTCTGTTTGTTGCCAAGGCAAACCTTATTCAACATCACAGTAACCCAAGTCTCTGCCCCAGCCACTGATGCCAAAGAAGCTGACGCTGACAGTTTTATGAAGATCTATAAGACCTTCTAGAACTAACATTAAAAAAAAAAAAAAAGATGGCCTTTACATCATAGAGGATTGGAATGCAAAATTAGGAAGTCAAGAGATATCCAGAGTAATAGGCCAATTTGGCCTTGGAGTACAAAATGAAGTAGGGCAAAGGCTTACAGAGTTCTGTCAAGGGAACATGCTGGTCATAGCAAACATCCTTTCCCAGTAACCCAAGAGATGACTTTACACATGGATATCACTAGACGGTCAATACCAAAATCAGATTGATTATGTTCTTTGCAGCCGAAGATGGAGAAGCTCTATACAGTCAGCAAAAACAATACCTAGAGCTGACCGTGGCTCAGATCATGAGTTTCTTATTGCAAAATTCAGGCTTAAACTGAAGAAAGTAGGGAAAACAACTAGGCCACTCAGTTATGACCTAAATCAAATCTCTTATGATTATACAGTGAAAGTAACAGATTCAACAGATTAGATGTGGTAGACAGAGTGCTTGAAGAACTATAGATAGAGGTTCATAACATTGTACAGGAGACAGTGACCAAAAACATCCCAAAGGAAAAAAAAAAAATGCAAGAACACAAGCAGTTGTCTGAGGAGGTTTTTTTTTTTTTTTTTTTTTTTTTTTTTTAATAAATGCTGAAGCTTTTATTATAAATAAAAGGTTTTTTTTTTTTTTTTAAATAAAAGCTGAAGAATGAAGAGAAGCAAAAGGCAAGTGAGAAAGGGAAATATATACCCAACTGAATGCAGAGTTCCAGAGAATAGTGAGGAGAGATAAAAAGGCATTCTTATATGAACAATGCAAGGGAATAGAGGAAAACAACAGAATGGGAAAGACTAGAGACTTCTTCAAGAAGACTAGAGATATCAACAGAACATTTCATGCAAGGCAGGGCATGATAAAGGATAGAAATGGTAAGGATCTAACA